>RJWM01000564.1:0-13203 GCA_004363535.1 Dasyprocta punctata | reverse complement strand
TGAGTTCGAGGCCGGTTTGGGCAGCAATAAGCCAGACATGTTGGCACATGCCTCTTAATCCCAGCATTCAGGAGGCTGAGACAGGAGGATTGCTGGGACTTTGAGTCCAGCCTAACCTACATGGTGAGTTCTGAACTATACAAAAACAAGCAAATAAAGAAATAAACAAAAAGAATAAAGCAATAGGACAGGTGTGGTGGCACACAAGATGGTACTCGCAGAACTCTGAGAGCTCTGAGAGGCTGAGGCAAAAGAATTACAAGTTCAAGGCTAGCCTGTGCAACTTAGTGAGACTGTTTCAAAAAGAGTTGGGATGGGGGTGGGTAGCTCAGAGTTAGTAAGCTTGCAGTGCCAGGCCGTGGGTTCAATCCCCAGTAAGGCATTAAAAAAAATCTTCCAACAAAAAAGACCTCTGTGCTCCAATATACAGGAGATAGGAGACATAGTCTTGAGAATGCAACCTGATTACAAGCCTGCAAGTGCATCACACAGGATTGACTATAAAGTCTGGGAAGGATTTCACACATTTTATTCAGTAAAGCCAAAGTCAGACAAATGAAACTTCTTGTCTCCTTGGAGACAAATGATCTTGTGATAGTCTCTACCCTCTTTGCAAGAGACTCCAGAGTTAACCCTAAAGGGTCATGAGTACAGTTCTAGAGACAGAAGGCTGTGACCTGGCAGTGGAAAGTCCAGAGATGATGTTCCCCTAATTCCTGATGAAATCGCCTGGCCTGTGCTGTTTTCAAGGGGACATTGAGGGTGAAGGGGGTGATGCGACCTCCCATTATCACCAAAAACCCTTTTATTTACCTTTCCAGTAGCTCATTGTGTGCCAGTTGACCCTCATAGAGTTACAAACATTTAGAAGAAGAAAGAAGAAGTGGAAGGAAGTAAGGAAATGTCAATTTTGGTTAGTGATTAGTGGAAAAGAAAATGCAATTTGTTTTTAACCATCCAAGTTTGCTGTGTCCCCTGAATTCTACCCATGAATGCATGAAGACTGGTGGTGTATAGGTTTCGTCACTGCTCCAATCCAATCACACAATACTGTGAGTCTTTGGTCTCCTTTAATCTGAGGCAGAAAGCCAGGCCTGGCAGCATATGCCTACAATCACTGCATTCAAACTCTCCATTCAAAAGGCTGAGGCAGGAGGATCACCTCCAGTTCAAGGCTAGCCTGAACTAAACACCAAGAGCCTGTCTCAAAAAAAGGCCAAGGTGCCCCCTTTCGCTGCCTTGATGGGTTTGCAGTATGAGCCAGATAGTCCATAACATTGCCCTCTGTTGGGTCTGTCTGAGGTTTCCTGTTGATCAGATCTGGTGCAGCATTTTTGTTTGTTTGTTTGTTTTTGCGGCACCAGGAATTGAACTCACAACCTCGTGCCTGGCAGACAGGCGCTTAAGTCACTGAGCCAGACTCCCAGCCCTGCTTTTTTTGAGGCAGGGTTGCACTGTGTAGCTCAGGACGGCCTTGCGCTCGCATTGTAGCCCAAGCCGGCCTCGAACTCACAACGCTCCTCCTACCTCAGCCTCCTGAGTGCTGGGATTAAAGGCGTGCGCCATGGTGCAGCATTTTTTGACACCATAGTGTGATGCTATGTCCCTTGTGCTTCAATTGGCAACACGTGGTGCCTGTTTGTCCTAGTGGTGGGAATATTCACTCCGATCGTGTGATGAGATGCTGCCTTCCACAGGTCTGCCTGCAGATTTCCTACTTCCCCATCTTTAACTAATCAGTAATCACAAGAAGATATTCATTGTGAGCCTGTACACATATTCTATTCCCATCACCCTTTCATTCCACCCTTTTGTTTTCTAGTTTTAGCAACTCAGAATAAATTGTAGGTCTTTTTTTTTTTTTTTTTTTGCATAGATGATGCAGACCACTATAAAGTGGCTCTGAGTGGGATTTAAAATTAACCAGCTGGCTTTCCATATTTAACTGTGAGTCTGTCCCAGGCCTAGGCCCCTTGTCTGGAGATGGGCAGCGAATTCATCGTAAATGAATCTCTATGATCACTGGTCCCGGCTGAGGCCTGTAGTGGCCTGTGATGCAGTGATGATGCCACAGCTGAGGACACCTGGCTCCAACCTGAATTAACTAGAGAGAGATTACAGCGGCAGGGTCTCACTCTTGCTGTGAAAGTCAACCTGGAGATAAGATAATTCTCCTAATTAGCATAATTTACTACTTGGGGAAGTCTTTGTACTGACTCCCAAGGTCCTGCTCAGTTTCCCACACTTTCCTCAGTATCCCCTCCTTTTTTTTTTTTTTTTTAAACCAAACAACTATGGGCTGCACAGAGAAGTTCTTGGTCTCAACCCCCAGAGAATCTCGAATTCTGCTAGAGGGTTTCAATTGTCCTGGAGTCCTAAAATCATACTTGTCTCTTTTATTTAAACTTTCACCGTCCACTCATTTGGGAAGTTTTGGGCCTGATCAGTCTGTGATACAAGGACCCTATGGATTTTTAATTATGTGTGATCCTAGGTATTTTTTGGGGGGCTTTATCCTGGTTGGTTTTAATTATGTGTGACCCTAGGTATTTATTTGGAGGCTTTATCCTGGTTAGGATCTTTCCTTTTGTTATATTTAGTAACTCATCACTTGTGGACATCAGAAATTATTGATATTTGCTCATCCCTTTTGTGGATGGCCACCTACCTGAGGGGCTCCCTGAATCTGAGAAGGTGGCTCTCTTGGCTGGGGCTTACCTTGATTCCATCACATGGATATTCTAGGACCACATGAGCCAGAGACCATACAGATGGCTTTAATGTCCTTTTATGTCCCCACCACTGTCAATCCCAAGCAGTGCCCAGATATCAAGCACTCTCTTCCAACTCTACAGTTTAAGATAGAGACTTTGCTGCTCCAAACACTTGTGGACCCTCACGCTGGCTTGGCCAACTTACGATTGGAGTGGACACAGAAAGCTCTGGCCTCTGCCAGACTAAATCAGGCGACTGTTGCTGAGAGGGTTAGAGTTCTGGCCACTTTGTCACCTGCCTTCCTTCTGGGCAATGCCTAATAATAGCGCTGACCTCATCAAGGACAGAGAGGAAAACCCTTCCTGCTCACAAAGGGCACAGAGAGCAAACCCTCACAGTTATGCCCCCCCAACTGTCCCCGCCCCCACTCTGCCAGCAGGAAATACTGACGCTGCAGGACAGCCTGGCTTCTGTGAATTCAGGTCACCTCGGAAAGGGACTTGCAGGCCTGGGAGTGTCATCCTTGAGAGATAAGAGGCAGCCTGTTGTTTCTGTGTGAAACCCAGGAGAAAGGAAAAGCTGTTACAGGGTGAGTTTGCAAAGTCCATGGCCCCAGAGGTCTCCTATAAACTACCTCATTCATTCGTTCCTTTGTTCATTCATCCAATACATGGGGAGTCTGGTATGTGCCAGGTGTTGAGTATACCGTAGGAAACAAAATAACATGATATAAGCCCTCCTGGAGAGCATAACCTGATGCAAAATGAATTCAGCCTGAATAACATAGCAGTAAGTATATGCTACAAGGGGAGGAAGCGTTGAAAAATGAGTACAGCTATATCTGCTTCTAAAAGAAAATACAAAATTCATCTCTGGAAGAATACCTTTCTTTTTTTCTTTCCTGCAGTGCTGGGGATTGAACCCAGGGCCTTACCATACTAACAAGTAATCTACATGATCTATCACTAACCCACGTTCTCAACCCTGAAAGGATACATCTGTCTCCTTTAGTGAGCAGATATCAGTAGAGAAGAACAACCTGCCCAGGAATATAATTGCATTCCATAAAAATGTGTAATCAATCTTTCTTTCTTTGTTTCTTTCTTTCTCTTTCTTTCTTTCTGAGACAAGCACTCGCTATATAGCCCAGGCTCACCTTGAACTCACAGCAATCCTCCTACCTCGGTCTCCCAAATGCTGGGATTACAGGCATGCACCACCATGCCCAGCTGAGAATTTATAATTTCAAAGCAGAGTTGAAAGTCTTTTGAGCTGCTGAAGGTGATGCCCTACAACAATCTTTTTCTTTCTCCTGTTTAGTGGGCCCGACTATGATATCAAGGTGGCCCCAGCTGGGCATGGTGGCACAGGCCTGTAATCCCAGCATTCAGAAGGCTGAGGCAGGAGGATTGGCATGAGTTCGAGGCTAGCCTGGGCTACATCACGAGACCCTGTCTCAAAAAGCCAAAACTAAAAGGGGAAGGGGTACTGGACCATGATGAATAAGTAAGGGGAGAACCCAAAGTGTCCAGTATAAACGCTAATGAAGAAGAGCGGAAATGAACTGAGGGAGCAAGAGCTCAGACAGCAGAGGAGGAAGTATGGGTAGTCACTGCTGATGGGCCTGAGTTTTGGTATTGAATGATAAATGGGAATAGATACAACATTGTGAATGTACCAGATGCTGCTAAATCATACCCTAAAAATAGTCACTTTTATATTATGTATACTTTACAATGAAAAATTTCAAAAAGAAATTTTTTATTTAAAAAATTGAAAAGAAAGGACTATGAGTGAGAAACCCCCCCCCCGCCCCCATGCACAAGCAGCCAAGATGCTCAAGGGAATGAGAGTGCTGCAGTTGACATATGGTTTGAGCTTTTCCCCATGAGTCTGTGTGTTGACCACTTGGTCCTCTGCATGGCCATGCTGAGGTGTGGACCGCCAAAGGTTCTGGGAGGCCAATGCTGATCCTTCCCTGCTCTTTGACTTCCTGTCTGCCATATGATCCGTCCCTCTTGCTGAAGCTCCTTCCACTGTGGTTCCATACACTGTGAGGCTTTCCCTAAAGCCAGCTGATGCCAGCACCATGCCCTTGTATCTCTAAACTATGAGCCAAAATTACCCAGCCTCCTCTACTTCATCATAGTAACAAACAATAGCCTAATGCAGGGAATTTTTAATAATCAATTAAAATTTTTTACTATGTCATCCTCTGTCTCTCTAAATTTTTGTTTGTTTGTTTTTGGATATCAGAAAGTGAACTCAGGACTTTGCACTTGCCAGGCAGGTGCTGTCCTCTAAATGTTTTTAACAGTCAGCTACCGTACAAGATGCTTGGGTCATGGAATTGAAGAGCATGTACTCCATGTTTAGACAGAAGCAAGGCAGAGAGAAGAACCATGTGTCTTGAATCCCAGGTAAGACTGACAGTGACACAGGAGGAAGCAGAAAGTTAGAGCAAATGAGCAAATGATGCCTGCTAAATATAAATGCCCCGTGAGAAGCCCTGGAGATCCTGAGGTCCTGGGCGTCCCATGGCAGGCAGGATGGGGGCTCAAGCATTGGCATTTGAATACTAAGGGATCCACCTCGACAGAGCAGAGGATTGGAGGCCACTCGGCAGGCAGAGCCAAGTCACACAACTGAATCTCACGAACCTCATAGCTCGCGGGCTCCCTCCTTGCTGCAGCTAAACTGGGCTTCGCTGCAGAACTGCTCTGTGGTTCCCGCCTTATTGCAAATAAGAGGTACATTTTACAGGAGAAATCCCTCTTTTCTTACATTTGGAATTCCTGAAGAGAACAATGAGCAGTTATATCTTTAGCTACCTAAAGATGTAATTCAGGAAAATATTTCTGATTTAAGAAAAAACTTGAGGGCGGGTGATATAGTTCCACAGTAGACTGCTTACCTAGCACGTGTGAAACCCTAGGTTTGATATCCAGCACCACAAAAGAAAAAAAGAAAAAACCAATTTACTTTTGAAAAAACGTATCATGTTTGCACTGCTAGATATAGTCTAGTAATGTCACTGGCATTAAATGATAAATAAACTTTGGGGCACACAGGCAAAAAGATCAAGTAGACAGGCTCTGACATTGTATTTGTGTGTGAGTGTGTGCATGTACGTGTGCTTGGGTGTGTGTGTGTACTGGGATTAAACCCAGGGCCTTTTGCATGCCGGGCAAGTGCTCTACCACAGAGGTACACTCCCAGTCCCCCACTTTTTGAAAAATTATTTTTAGACAGGGTTTCTCTAAATTGCCCAGTCTGGCCTCAGACTTGCAATCCTCCAGCCTCAGCCTCCTGAGTATCCGGGCTTACAAGTAGGCACCACCATACCTGGTGCCTCCGTCCTGTTTTTGAACGCACAAGAACACAGAAACAGTCTCATAAAGTCACATGAACAGGGATACTGCAGACATGTACTAATAAAAATCAAAATTAAAAAATAAGGTCTTGTAAACAGGGAATCAAAAGGGAGCAATGGAGTTACAGATTTTTTAGAAAACATCAGTAGGGAAAATACCCCATGTCAGAATCTATGGGATACAGATAAACAAGTGGCCAGAGAAAATCCATAGGTGAAAGCCCAGTATCAATTTTTTAAGATTCCAAACAGAAGAACTAAGCAGTGAGTTATAGGTAAACAAAATGAAGATAGCAGTTGGTGAAAATACGAGCAGAAGTGAGATAAGCTTGTGTTTAATTGATATCAGTGCATGTTTGCAGCACATTCATTGTGGGGAGTCGATGCATATACACAACTTGATTCTTTTATTAAGCCCTTCCTCTCCCCTCTCCATCTCCTGGTCCCCTTTCCATTTGCAAAAGATCTGTCTCCATGTTTCTTATTATTTATCTTTTACTATGTTATTTATATTTTGGGCTTCCCATATAAGAAAAACCATGTGATATGCATGTCTGATTTATTTCACTCTACATTTTGGTCTCAAGATACACCCATTTTCAGCCGGGTACGGTGGCGCATGCCTTTAATCCCAGCACTCAGGAGGCTGAGGTAGGTGGAGCGTTGTGAGTTCGAGGCCGGCTTGGGCTACAACGTGAGCACAAGGCCAGCCTGAGCTACATAGAGTGACCCTGTCTGAAAAAACGAAGGCCAGGAGTTTGGCTCAGTGACTTAAACATCTTCCTGGCAGGCGTGAGGGTGTGAGTTTGATCCCCAGTGCCAAAAAAAAAAAAAAAAAAAAAAAGATGTATCCATTTTCCTACAAATGACTAGTTTATCCTTCTTTATGGAAGAATATTTCTCCATTGTGTTTCTATTTTCTATTTTCTTTATTCACCTGTTGATGGGCAT
The DNA here is from genome assembly GCA_004363535.1 of Dasyprocta punctata. NCBI lineage: Eukaryota > Metazoa > Chordata > Mammalia > Rodentia > Dasyproctidae > Dasyprocta > Dasyprocta punctata. Next base: position 6,164 of record RJWM01000564.1, on the reverse strand, counting down.
ATAGGCTGCTTCCAAGATTTATTATTATGAATTGTGTCGCCATAAACATGAGTATGCATGTATCTCTGTAATATAATATCTTTAACTTTCTGGTGAAGATACCTAGAAGGGGAATAGCTGGGTGGAATGGAATTTTGTTGTTGTTGTTGAGACAGGGTCTCACTATGTAGTTCAAACTCACTATGTAGCCCAAGCTGGCCCTGAACTCATGACAATCCTCCTCCCTCAGCCTCCTGAGTGCTAGGACTATCAAAATGCACTACCATCATACTTGGCTTATTTTTAGTTTTTTGAGTAATCCTCCCAATGATCTGCATAGTGGTTGTACCAGTTTACATTCCTACCAACAATACAGAAGTGTTCTGTTTTCCAAAACTGCACCCTTGCCAGTATTTATTATTGGTTGATTTCTTGATGATGGCCATTCTTTCCAGAATAGGGTGGAATCTCAGTGTTGTTTTAATTTGCTTTTGTCTAATGGCCTGTGATGTTAAACATTTTTCATGTATTTTAAAAAATTAGGGAGAGAACCAGGGACCTTGCCAGGAGGTGATCCCAGCCTAGAAACCAGTGCCATGCGCTGGCTGCTGCCAGAGTGGGTACAGCCACGCCCAAACCTCTCTGTGAGTCTGCGCATTCGCGGACTGTGGGGGTTGCGGGGGTGCCGCGGGGGTTGAGGGGCGGGGAGAGTGGGGGAGGGAGGTGTATCCAGGCCTCACCAGGAAGTAATCCGGCCAGGAAGCCATATCATTTTCATTGTTTTGTTGGGTTGGGTTTTATTCTCTTTTGTTTTGATTATGTTAAATCTGATGACATGAGCAGCTATTTGGAAGATAACAAGACATATTATGGTAGCCATTTTGAATTTATTAGTAACTTGCTTTGAAGTCCTTTATTGCATTCACTGTCTTGGTTTTATTGTTTCTGTTCTATTTTGTTGTGTTTGATTTTTACTTCATTCAAAAGTATCTGCAGCTATATTTTGAAGACAACAAAAGGCAATATGGTAACTATTGTTGGTTTCCCAGGTTTTTGAAGTCCTTTATCACTTATGCTGGTTTATTTTTGATTGTGGTTTTTTTTTTAAATTTTCCTTGGTTTTATCCTCTTTAAAGTAAAATAAAATAAAATTCGTTGTATTGCTATACTTTTGATATAATGATCACATTCATCAGAGAAGTTGTCTCTATACATGATATATCTTAATTCTTTTTTCCCCATTACCCTCCCTCCCCTCCCTTTAATTATTTTCCCCCCAACTCACTTACAAAACTTTCTTTCCATTTTCCCTCTATTCTCTTTTTTCCTGTTTTAATTTTTTAATTTTTTTAAAGACAGGGTTTTGCTAGGCATTTCAGGCTGGTTTTGAACTCACTCTGTAGCTCAAGCTGGCCTCAAATTCACAGCTGCCCTCCTATCTCAGCCTCCCAAGTGCTGGGGTTACACATGTGCATAACCATGCCCCGCTCTCTTGTTTCCTTTTCTCTTACTTCCCTTCACCCTCACCCTCCCTTGTTCCCTTTCCCATTTGAACATTTTCTTCCTACTTCTCAATATCTAGCATACATTTTGGCCCTTATCCTGTGGGTATCTCACACATGAGAAATAATGTGATACTTAAGTGTATCTGATTAATTTCATTTAAAATTATGTTTTCAAGGTGCATCCATTTACCTAAAAATGTCTCATGTTTATCCTCCCTTTTGGCAATGTAGTACTCCACTGTATATAAAAACTTTTTGTTCTCTCAATCCATTCATCTGTTGATGGGCATTTGGGTTGTTTCCAAGGTTTGGCTATTACAAACTGTGTGACTATAAACAGAGATGTGTGTATATTGCTGTGGTATGATGCTTTTAATTCTTTTAGGAAAATACCAAGAAGGGGAATAGCTGGGTCAAATGGAACCTCTACTTTTAGTTTTTTGAGGAATCTCCATGCTGATTTTCAGAATGGTTGCACCAGTCTACACTCCCACCAACAGTAGAGAGGGGTTCCTTTTTCCCCACAGCCTTGCTAGCGTTTGTTATTGGTTGATTTCTTAATGATGGCCATTCTTTCTGGAGTGACGTGGAATCTCAGTGTTGTTTTAATCTGCATTTCTTCAAAGCCAGTGATGTTAAACTTTTTCACGCCTTTACTGACCATTTGTACTTCTTTTGAGAAGTGTCTGTTCATTTCAGTAGCCTGTTTTTTGATTGGGCCTTTACTTGGGGGTCTACTCTTTTTGAGTCCTTTATGTTAGATTAGTTAGTTCAAGATATTAGTCTATGGCCTGAGGTGTGGCTGGCAAAATTTTCTCCCATTCTGTAGGTTGTCTCTTCACTCTGTTGCTTGTTTCCTTTGGTGGGTAGAAGCTTTTTAATTTGATTTGATTCCATTTGTTGATTCTTGGTACTATTGGGGTTCAATTCAGAAAGCTTTTGCCTATGCTTTCAAGAGTTTTACCTATTTTATCTTCCAGCAGGTCATGTGTTTCTGTTTTAATATTTAGACCTTTAATACACTTTGGTTTTAGTTTAGTACAAAATGAGAAATATGGGACTAGCTTCAATCTTCTATATGTAGAGTAGAAAATGACCCAGAACAGCCAACTCAATACTGAAGGAGAAGAATAAAATTAGAGGACTGACATTACATGACTTCATGAATTACTCTAAAGCTATAGTAATGGAGATAGTGTAGTATGGGTAAAACAAAAGACAAGTGCCAGGCGTAGTAGCGCATGCCTGTAATCCCAGTATTTGAGAGGCCGAGGCAGGAGGATGTGAATTTGGGGCTGACCTGAGCTATATAATGAGTTCAAGGTCAGTCTGATTTACAGAGTAAGACCTGTCTCAACAAAAACAAAAACAACAAAGAAAGAAAGAAAGAAGAAAAAGAAAAAAACAAAAGTAACAGTTAAAGACAGCATATTACAGTGACACATACATACCCATGTTTATATCAGCACAACTTATAATAGCTAAATCTTGGAAGCAGCCTATATGACAGTCAACAGATGGATAAGAAAATGTGGAATTTTCATACAATGGAGCATATACTCTGCCATAAAGAAGGGTAAGTTTGAGCCATGTATGGGAAAATGGATGCATCTTGACACCATAATGTTAGTGAAATCAGTCAGGCACACAAGCTTAAATATCACATCGTTTCTCTTATATAAGAAACCTAAAATACAAATGCAGAGCAAAACAAAAGATAGATAGTAAGGGGCCTGGGGATATAGCGCAGCAGTACAGCACCAGCCTGGCAAGCATGAGGTCATGAGTTTGATTCCCAGTACCCACACCCCGCAAAAAAAGACAGATAATAAGAAACAGGGAGACAGATCTTTTGCAAATGGGAAGAGTTAGAGGGAGTGGGGAGGGGGAGAAGGGGAAAAGGACATGAAAAGAATTAAGATGTGCTATGTGCATGTACCAAATCATCATGAAGAACACAATCAAACATACTGTAAGCACATACTAATAAAATCTAAAAAAAGGGAATAGACAAATAGATCAAGGGGACAGAATAGAGATCCCAGAATAGATCTGCTTTAATATGGTCAACTGATCTTTCCAGAGGAGTCAGGCAACACAATGGAACAAGACAGTTTATTTCAACAACCCACATCCACAAGTGAACACACGAATCTAGACACGGCTCTCACGTCCTTCACACAAGTTAACTCAAAATGGATCACAGATTTATATGTAAAACACAAAACTATAAAACTCTTAGAACAGGAAAAAAATGTAATTTGGGGCATAGAGATGACTTTAGATACCAAACACCAAAGGGACAAACCTGAAAGAGAATAATTAGTAAGGTTGGCTTCAATAAAGTTAAAATGTCTAGCTCTATGAAAGATAATGTCAAGAGAATGAGAGTATAAGCCACAGAAAATATTTGTAAAAGATATATCAGAAAAAGGACTATCATCCAGAATATACAAAGAACTCTTAAAGGTTGACAGTAAGAAGACAACCAAGTTTTGAAAGTGGGCAAAAGGGCTGGGGGTGTCACTGATAGGCTCTATGAGGTTAATGAGAGAAAGACTCTAATGTGAGTAAGCCTCTGGTTTGATCCCCAGCACTTTGAAAATATTAAGCAATAGGGTAGATCTGATGTGCATGCTTGTAATTCCAGCACTCTGGGAGGCTGCAGGAGGAGGACTGCAAGTTTAAAAACAGCCCAGGCAACTTTACAACTAGAAAAGGAGGTGAGGGTTGGGGCTGAGATGCAGCATACTGCAAAGGTCCTGGGTTCAGGACCTTTGCAGTATGCAAAAGTAGTATTGCAAAGTATTGCAAAGTAAATAAATTAGCTAATAATGAATTTTTAAAAAAATGTTCAAAGCTGGGCATGATGATACATGCCTGTAGTCCCAGCCAGTTTGAGAGGCTGAGGCAAGACGACCACTTGATCTTAGGAGTTTGAGGCCAGTCTGGGCAACATAGCAAGATCCTACAAAACAAAACAAAACCCCTGAACAGACACCTCACCAAAGAAGAGATACAGATGAGAAGCAAGCAAGCATATACAAGATATTTGATATGACCGGTCATCAGGGAACTGCAAATTTCCATAACTCTCAGTGTTAGCCACTCTCCTAGCACCTGTGGCCAGCAGCTACTGGCAGCTGCCTGGAGCCTTCCAAGAAGCCAGAGCCAGCAGCGCCTGGCAGTTTCTGGGTCTCTTACAGCAGCTCAGTGCTCTCCCAGGCAGTCTGACTGCCCTCGAGTTTAGCCTGGCTGCAGGCTGCTTTCCGTGCAAAGGTCCTGAGGGTTCCCAGCTCTGAGTGCAGCTGGCTCAGCCTGCTCTACTTGAGATGAAAATCACAGCAGTCAAAGCAAAATGACCTGAAAGAGGTTGTCGGAGGTCTTGTACCGCCCCACAACGGGAAGCAGTACATTTCCCCAGGTGAGAGTTCATCGGCATGTACAGAAAAAAGGATACTGCGTGGGTGCCACACCCACTTGCTCTTCTGTCACAGGTAGGAGGGGCCCTTGGGGGTCAGAGTGGGGGACAGAGGTGTCCAGAGAGGCCGCAGGGTGGAGTCATCCAGAAGTGGTCAGGGGGCATCTGATATATCGCCTGTGGCCAAAGCCAAAGTCTCCCTGAGATGACGTGAGGTATTTGGTGCAGCCACAGCTGTCAACAATGGAAGAAAGAAAAGGACAAAGTACTTCTGCTGGTGTGCTGGGCCCTCCTCTTCTGTCTCACTCTTACCACAGGATCTAGCCAGCACACTCTTCAGTGTCCACACAACTGAACTGAAAAGTTATGCTCACACAAAAACCTGCACACAAGTGTTTACAGCAGTTTTATTTGTAATTGCCAAAGCTTGGAAGCAAACAAGCTGTCTTTCAGTAGGTGATGGGTGAGTAAACTGGTTCATCCATATGATGGCTGATCATTCAACGAATTTTTAAAAATGAGCTTGGTGGCACGCATCTGTAATCCCAACACTTGAAAGTTTGAATGTAGCCTGGGCATCTTAATGATTTAGTAAGACCCTGCCCCAAAATAAAAAATTAAAAAAGGCTGGGGATGTAGGTCAGTGTGAAGCCCCCGGTTCAATCCCCATTACTGGAAAAAAAAAAAATGGGTGTGGTGGCACATGCTGGTAATCTCAGCATTTGGGAGGCTGAGGTAGGAAGTTCATGAGTTTAAGGCTACCCTGGACTTCATAGTAAGACCCTGTCTCAAAAGCCAAGAGAAAAAGAGAGATAGACAGACAGAGAGGCAGAGAGACAGAGATAGCACGACCAAGTCACGAAAAGACATGGAAGGTATTTAAATACCTATCACTAAGTGAGGGAAGCCAGGCAGGCATGGTGGTACACACTTATAATCCCAGGAAACTGAGGAATTTCAGGAAATTGAGGCAAAGTGATCACAGTGAGTTCTAAGCCAGTCTGAGCTACACAGTGAGTCCATGGCCTGCCCTGAATTATATAGCAAGACCTCATCTCAAAAAAACAAAAACCAAGCCAGGTGTAGTGGTGCACGCCTTTAATCTCAGCACTCGGGAGGCTGAGGTAGGAGTGTTGTGAGTTCGAGGCTGGCTTGGGCTACAACGCGAGCGCAAGACTGGTGGCCTGAGCTACATAGTGCAACCCTGCCTCAAAAAACTAGGGCCGGGAGTTCGGCTCAGTGGCTTAAGCGCCTGCCCT
>RJWM01000563.1:38273-207062 GCA_004363535.1 Dasyprocta punctata | reverse complement strand
CTGTGTCTTTGCTGCTGTACTGGCCTGGGGTGGTGGCAACGGTACAGACCCAGCCCAGTGGGTACGGGCATGAGGAACAGGAAGTGGCACCCAGGCTGCAGCTGCCGGCCGATGCCCGACAGGCTTGCTTAACCCATGTGTACTGTAAGGGTTATTAAAACTGAGGCTTTGCCCCAAATTCCATTTCTAGTTTCTTCTAACTGTTGGGTGAGCTGTGGGCACTGGGCACTGTTGCCGCCTGGCTGTTCTTGGCTTTGGGTTCGGGGGTTCACAGCCCCATGGGTCTGTGTGCCCCAAGTTCACCACACCCTGCACAGTAGGCAAAGGAAGTAAGGAGCCCACATAGGGTTGGGTTTAAGAAGGACAAGTGCTGGGTGTGGTGGTGCACAACTGTAATCCCAGCACACAGGAGGCTGAGGCAGGAGGATCGTTGTGAGTTCAAGACCAGCCTGGGCTACAAAGCGAGTGCAAAGCTAGCCTGAACTGTATAGCGAGACACTGTCTCAAAAAGACAAAAAAAAAAAAAAAAAGTACAAGGCACTGAGATCCCAGCACTCCAGGGGACTCTCCATGAGTTCCAGGGCAGCCTGGGCCACATAGCAAACTGCGCTCCTGCTGGGCCTCTGGGGGGGCCCGGGCCGCCTCTCCTGGGAGCCAACTGAGCACTGCCTGCTGCTTCCGTTCTCCAACAGAGCTGCGGGGTCGACTTTGAGGTCAAAGCCTTTGCCACGGACAACCCCGACGCTGAGGAGGACAAAATCCCCAAGAAGTAAGAGGGTGGTGGCGGGACCCGGCGAGGGGCTGGCGGGTGGACGTGGGGGAAGACACTGGCCGCTCTGGCTCTGCGCAGCCGCCTCGGCAGGACCGGGCCGGACCCCTGTCTGCGCTGGGGTGGGGGCCAGCCGTGGCTCATTGAGGAAAAAGAGACGGAAAATGACCACGAGCTCCTAAAGGTGCCTGGATCCCTTCTTTTCTTCTTTTGGGTGGTACAGGATATTGAGCTCGGGGCCTTTGTACTGAGTATACCCCCCCTCGTTTTTTATTTTAAATTTTGAGACAGCCAAGTCATTGTGTTGTTCAAGCCCGGCTTGATTTTAGGATCCTCCTGTCTCAGCCTCCTAGAGTGCTGAGATTCCAGGCATGCATGTCCATGCCCCACTTCTTTTTTTTAAATTTCTGTTTGTTTTTTTATTTTATTTTAGTCAATACCTGTGAATAGCACACCATGATTACATTCTTGTGGGGGGGCTGATACACGTACATTACACATCTTCATCTTTTTACGTCCCCTTCTGAAGTTCACCATTTTAACCACGACTCAGTAACATCAAGCACCATCACAACATCTATCCTCAAAGCTTGTCCTTTACCCCATGCAGAATCTCTACCCAGTGAGTAGCAGCCCTCACTCTGAGCAAAGACCCCATGCTCACTTCATGTGTGCGGTTTTTGTTTTTTTGAGACAAGGTCTGGCTATGTAGTCCAGGCTGGCCTTGAACTCATGGCATCCTCCTGCCTCAGCCTCCTGAGCACTGGGATTTCAGGTGTGTGCCACCGCACCTGACCTTCACTTTTCTTTATATGCCCAAACCGGATCCCCCTCCCCCAGTCCTTCCCACCCTCCACACACTCTGCGTGCATGTGTGCGTGTGAGCAGTCACACGTGTCACCTTTACACGGAGCTCTGAATCCTGTCACAGAAGGCAGCCACACTGCCCACGCCTCACCAAGAGGACGCTGAGTGGGCGCCTGACGGGGTGAAAGGGACCCTTGGGGGCACCGCACCCCAACACCCGCCCAGCGGAGGGCACCAGCGGGCGGGCCGGCGCCCAGGTCCTCCCGAGTTCCCCCTGGGTCCCTGCGGCACGGCACGGGTCCCAGCGCGACCTCCCCCGCAGGAGCTCCGTGCGGCTCCTGATCCGGAAGGTGCAGCACGCGCCGCCCGAGATGGGGCCCCAGCCCTGCGCCGAGGCCTCCTGGCAGTTCTTCATGTCCGACAAGCCCCTGCACCTCGCCGTCTCCCTCAGCAAAGAGGTACGCGCTCTCCAGCCCTGTGAACGCCTGGTTCTGTCCACAGATTCGGAGCCGGTCACCGCGGGTGCTGGCAGAGGGCAGCCTGGTGGGCGTGGCTGTTCTCCTTAACCGCCCCTCAGCTAGCTTTGCCTTCGCCCCACCGGCCTCGTTCCCTTATGTGCACCTCTAGCTGCGCTACCCCGAATTGTTTACTTCTGGCCGGGCCCTGTGCTGCTTGCGTGTGATCCCAGCTATAGTGCTTGGGAGGCTGAGGCAGGAGGATCACACGGTGGAGGCCAGCCTGGGCAACTTAGCAAGCACTTGCCTAGCACCAGTGAAGCCCTGGGTTCCATCCTCAGTACCAGACCCCACCCCCACCCCGGACCCAAAGAAATTATTTACTTCCCTGGGAAATTTCAGTTTCCCAGAAGCAATACGGGATGGCTATCACGTGTGACATCATCAGTGCAGAGCGTCATTGTGGAGAAAGGTGTAGAGCCACCAGCAGAGGCTCTCCGTGGTCCCTCTGGTCACCAATAATCATGCACGTGTACTGGCAAGAGCCTCACACAGCATGTACATGTGCGTGTGTGTGTGTGTGTAGCCGTGCACATCCGCCCACCTAGATCACACGGGGTTGCTGCCTGTAATCCCAGCACTCAGGCGGCTGAGGCAGGAGGATCCCTCTGAGTTTGAGGCCAGCCTGGGCTACATAAGCGAGTTCAAGGCCAGTCTGAAGTGCACAGGGAGACCCTGTCTCAAAACCAAATAACAACAACAAAAAAAGGGGGAATTCAGCCACATATCTTCAGTTTAAGGGATTCACATGACTCTAGCAAGCCCTGAAATTTAAGCTGCAGTGACATTGCCCTCCTTTGCTGACTTCTCTCTTGCTTTTTCAGATCTTTTTCCACGGGGAACCCATCCCTGTCACTGTGACTGTGACCAACAACACAGAGAAGACAGTGAAGAGGATTAAAGTATTAGGTAGGACCTTCTCCTCAGAACTGGGGGGCTGTGTGCTCTAGAATGTCTCAGCCCGCTCGTATTTCCCGAGGGTCACTCTGGTCTGAAAAGGCCCTTCTGGGTCCTTGGAACAGTTTCCTTGTCTCTGTTGTCATAGGGAGCAAGACCTCAGAGGGAGACTGACCTTAAAAGTCACCTCAGCCAGGCGTGGTGGCACAGGCCTGTAATTCTAGCTACTCAGGAGGCCAAGGCAATTTAGTGAAACCATGTTTCCAAAAAAAAAAAAAAAAAAACGGGGGTCAGGGTCCCAGGGCTCGATTGGTAGAAGGCTTGCTTGGCATGGAGGAGACCCTGGGTTCAACCCTACCCTAACCCTAACCCTGTACTGAGAAATTTCTCATCTCGTTCACACCTGCGCCCCTGTGGGGCTGTCTTTTGTCTTGGGACAGTGTTCCCTGTGGCTCTGCCTACCTATCAGAACTGGTACCAGATCTCACAGGAAGCAAGGGAAGAAATTTGCTTTGGGGATCAGCTATACTTTTTGCTGACAAATGCAGCTAGTGTCACAGGAAAGGCACTGGCTTGAAAGCACAGGGCTTAATTTGTGGGTTCGTGCTAAGTCTTCCTGAATAGCTGACCCCCCACCCCGCCCCTGCCAGGCTCTGAGGGCTCCAAGCCGAGGCCCCATGTGGAACTGCTGTGGAAATGACGAAGGGCTCCCTCCCCACAGATGACACCCTGGTCTTTCCTAGGTTCAAAAGGCATCAAAGTGCAGGTCATATATGGGCTGCATAAACAGACAGGTTGGATCAATCTGGGCGGGTAACCTCTGAGTTCAGAGTTTTTTTGCAATGCTGGGGATCGAACCCAGGACCTCACATCTAGTAGGCAAAGACTCTACCACTGAGCTACATCCCCAGCCCTAAGTTCAGCCTTTACCCCAAACACTCAATGGCCAAAGCAAAAATAGATTTTTAGTGTCTTGGGGTGATCAACGGTACCAGTTTGCCTGGGACAAAGGATGTGGGAATTGCAGTGCTAAAATGGGGTGCGTCCCAGTCAGTCAGGTTGGCTGGTTGCCCTAAGTACCTCTATGGCATGAATGTGTCCCTCAAAAATTCATGTGCTACCAGACCTCAAATCTATATGTTAGTGATATTTGGAGATGGGACTTCTAAAAATGAATTAGGTTTAGATGAGGTCATGACTAGAGCCCCGCGATGACACGAATGGCTTTCTAAGAGGAGGAGGAGAAACCTGGACTAGTGCCCTCGCTCTGCCTCCACCTGATGCCCCTGCCATATTGTGACACAGCACCTGGAGGCTTGGCCTCCCCACCCTCCAGAGCCACAAGCCAAATAAAATAAACCTCTATTCTGCAGAGCCCCCTGTCTGTGGGAGTCAGCTACAGCAACAAAAAATGAAGCACAGTGTCAACCATCATTTCCCTCTTTCCCTGCATGTCCAGCATGGACGAAGTTCAGGAGTTTTCGAATATGAATTGTTAACTTGCAATTTTGTTGTGTATGAGTAGTGTCTTAGTCATTTTCTTGTCTCTGCAACACAATACCTAGCACCTACAACTTCAAGGAGGAGAGGTTTATTTTGGCTCACGTTTCAGCACAGGGCTGGTAGGCTCCAAGCAGAAACAGGGGTATGGAGGAGGGCAGCTGCTTGCTGCATGGTGAACAGGAAGCAGAGAGAGGAGGGAGAGCTGGGAAGGGAGATAAAGTCTCCGGGGCCACGCCCTCCCGGGCCACGCCCACAGCCGCTTCCCATCAGGCCCCGCCTCCTAACAGCAGTCAGCTGTGAGCCCCCAACAATCTGGTCACCTTCCAAACACATGAAGCTTTGGGGGCAGGGTGGATAAAGTATCATTATTTCTGTTGCTCAGAGTTTCATGAATTCATCCTAACAGTGAAGCCACTAACTTTGAAAGAAGCTAAAGAAGTTTTCTAAAACAAAATAGTAACAGGTTTCTATAGGCTGGGCTCTCTGCTGAATGCTTTGGATTATTTCATTTCATCTTTTTGTTTGTTTGTTTGTTTGTTTGTTTTGTTTTGTTTTGTTGAGATAGGGTCTCGTTATGTAGTTCACCTTGGCCTTGAACTGATGGTAGTCCTCCTGCCTCAGCCCCCCAAGTGCTAGAATTAGAGGCGTGCACCACCATGCCCAGCTGAATTTTATCTTAGTTATTTTATTTTTTATTAATTAAACATATTAGTACATTTAGGGTACACATAATGATTACATTCATTACAGGGAATTTGTATCTCTACATGATATAACTTGATTCTTTTTTTCAAGTCATCTTTTCAATCCTCACAACTTCCCTGTGGATTAGATGTGATAATCACCCCTATTTTATGGATGTGGAAACTGAGGCTTAGAGGAACTAAATCATTCACCCACAGTTAATAGCTAAGCAGAGTTTTGAGCCTAGGGAGCCAGGCTGAGGGGCCTCCGTCCTCATCCACCGAGTTACATCACAATCAATCCTGTCTGCTTCTAGCCAGTTTCTAGAAAGCTTGGAGGCTGGCAGGGCAGCATGCATTGAATACACAGGGGCTGTCGGAAGGAGCCGGGTGTGGAGAGTGGATGGTCAGTGTTGGGGGCCGGGAGGATGCTGCCTTTGATGGACCCCAGGGGAAGATCAGTAGCTCTCAGGAGCTGTCCTTTTAGGTTCTGCTTCATGAGTGACAGTTGGCATAGTTGGCAGGTGACGGGAACAGAAGTGGCCTGAAAACAGAAGTTGGAGATGGCATGCAGTCTTCAAGCCGGGAGCTGAGAGAGGCCAAAGCAGAGCAGAGCGGTCGCCAGCAGGAGCGGCCCTGCTGTGTTGGAAGGCGGGGCGGGGGGACCACCGGGGAACGAGGTCCCGTGCTGATCACCCGGTGCTTCCTCCCTCTGCAGTGGAGCAGGTGGCCAACGTGGTTCTCTACTCCAGCGACTATTACATCAAGCCGGTGGCCATGGAGGAAGTGCAGTAAGTAGCGGCCAGGGTTCCATTTCCGGGGCTGGCAGCCCTCGTTGGCTGTCAGCTTCCTCTTTTGTTCACACCAGGAGGGAACTAGCAAGCCTAGCCAGGCCCCAGCTTCCCACTTCCTTCCCCTTTTCTTGATCGTGGGCGGCAAGGAAGGTCAGCATGGAAGCTGTATTGGCCTTGCCCAACCTCACTGGACTTCTAGATCCGCCCACGCTGACGGATGAGGAGAGGACCGAAGTCAGGGTGTGAAGGTCCCCGTGGGAACAGCGGGCCCTTCCATGCGTCCTTGGAATGCGCTGTCGGGAACATGGTCCTCTCTCTGCCCCTCACCAGACGGCCAGGCTAGGGCTCTGGCTTTTGATCTTCCCTTCAATTTGAAAATCCTGTGCTAGTGACCAGATTAAGGAGCCATCTCCATTCTTGGCCTGTTGTCGCCACTTCTGTCCGTTTCATAGAATCGAAATCAAACAGGATTCCTGTGGTGGCTGCTTCATGCAAGCAGGGGCGTCCTCTGGGGTCCCGCTTTGTGCTAGGAGGTCAGAGAGGTTTATTTACTATGAACCTGGGGAGGAGGGCCATGCCCCACCGGGAAAGGCCTTTCCCCCTCATCCAGCTGGCTCATGAGGTGAGCGGAAGGTTGGCATGGAGGGGAGGGATTGGTGAAAGAGAAACTGAGTCACTGAGATGATATTACATAACAGTTAAAAGCGACTTGAAGATAAACTATTCGTCTAAACAAATTTAGCCTGAAGTTTAAATCTAGGTCTGCCATGGAGGGAACCGGAAAGAACCATAGCTCGCTGGCTGACTTTTTGTGCCGGGACCGGGGTCTGTCTGGTGTCAGGCACTCCCCTGCCGTGCTTGGGCCCCGGGGGTCTTGGCCCTGGCTGGCCTGTTGGCAGGTGCTCAGTAACCGGAGTGATTCTCAGGAGCCTGGAAAGCATTCTGAGACCTCTGAGGGTCTGGAGGGAGACAGGAAGCTGGGCCAGGTCACCTTGGCGGAGCCCACAGAAGGCTGCAGGACACAAGCCCCTGTCACTGATCTGGTGGCCCTGGGGCTTCAGTGGCCAGGCCTCCTCCAGCTGGGGTCCAAGCTGCTACCTGCTGCCCACTCCCCAATCCTGCAGGCCCTGGAAAGCGGCCCCAGGGCCTTGGCACTATCCTTTGGCAAGCTCTACGGCAGGAAAGGCCACCATCCACACCCATCCCCACCACAGTGTCTGCTTCTGTCATTGCTGCTGCCAGAATCAAGCTCGTTAGAGAGCTCACACAAGACCCAGGTGGGAGGATGCGGGCTGCCCCCAGCTCCTGCGCAGTTCTGTAACGCACTTCCTGTAAGCACCAGAGGCGGGCTAGGCCGCAGCTGCTTTAAACTCCCCAGGGAGAGGGGACAGGGAAGTCCTTCCGTGAGAGGCAGTGGGATTTCAGCTGTCCAAAACCGAGCTCAGGAAGTGGTCCCTGGGCCACGCCCTGCCTTCCTCTGTCCCAGTACAGGGATGTACACACAGCCAAAAACGTGTGGCCACCAGGGTTGTCATGGATACCGGGGTGGCCAGGCACAGGCAAGCCAGAGCCCTGGGGCAGCCACGGAGCAGCAGAGCCAGCGCCCAGCCCACAGCTGCCTCACGCTCCTGCCTTCTGTGTCCCCAGCTGCACCCCAGGCTCACCCCTCGGCACAGGATCTCATCCAGTGTGGGGCAGCACCCGGCCCAAATGCTGAGTGAGCAGAGCCTGCAGACAAGGAGCCTGCTGCTTTGAACCCAACTACACACTGTGGCTCACAAGTGGGGACCCTGCCTCTCCCCGCTCACAGCCCATTGTCACCTGTAGAACAGTCTAGAAATTGCACTGTCCCAGTGTCCCAGCCTACTCCGAGGGCCCCAGAAAGTGGGTCTGGGGTCGGGGCAAGCGCTCGATGTCAGATCGTGGGCTGTGGGGGGACTGTGGCTCTGGGGGTTGTAAACTTCTCTCCGTTCTTCCTGCAGGGAAAAAGTGGCACCGAACAGCAGTCTGAGCAAGACGCTGACGCTGGTGCCCCTGCTGGCGAACAACCGAGAGAGGCGAGGCCTCGCCCTGGACGGGAAGATCAAGCACGAGGACACCAACCTCGCCTCCAGCACCATGTGAGTCCCTGCGACTGGCAGGACGCACAAAGCGGGGTGTGGGGTGCCCGGAGAAGCTCCCCTCTCCCGGCTGCACCATGAGACCGTGCTGCCTCCTGCAGGGGCACCCTGGGTAGGTGACCTGAGCTGTCTGTAAAGTGGGGTGACGACAGTCCCAACCGCATGGAGCGGTGACACAGACTGAGACAGCCCGCCACTCACACATCCGTTCATTCCCACCAGGGAAGGTGAGGAACGGCTGCAGAGGTCAATAAGATTCTGGATTTAGACTCCAGAGCTAGAAAATATTGCACAGCCAGGATGGCTGAGGCAAGAGGATTTCTATGAGTTTGAGCCTGGGTTATAGAGCAAGACCCTGTCTCAAAAAACAAAACCAAGCTGGGTGTGGTGACACATGCCTGGAATCCCAGCACTTGGGAGGCTGAGGCAGGAGAATCGTTGTGAGTTCAAGGCCAGCCTGGGCTGCAAAGTAAGTTCAAGGTCAGCCTGAACTGCATAGTGAGACCCTGTCTCAAACAATAGGACCAGGGATTTAGCTCAGTGGCGTAAGTGCCTGCCTGGCAGGTGTGAGGTTGTGAGTTCGATCCCCGGTACCAAAACAAAAAAACACAAAAAACCCCCCAAAACCAAGCAAACCCAAACAAACACAAGAAAATGCTGTGCAGGGATGCTTTGAGGGCGTCAACACGCCCTCCTAGGTGTCTGCCGTTGAAAGCTCAGAGGTTTGGGGAGGAGCCAAGATCGGCTGCCTCTCCCCTTGTAACGCACTGGGGCCCCTCGGTGCCCAGCACGCCATCTCCACGGCGACTGTGAGAGCCGTGGGAGCCCAAGCTCAGTTGTTCGCACCCTTGGGCGCCGCGCGCAGAGAATACCAGGCCCGAGGCGGCGGAGGGTTGTCTGAGGATAACTCGCCACGCTGCTGTGTTGGGCTTTGAGGCGCGACTGTGAGGCCCCGGGGAGAGAGACAGGGAAACTGATCCCCGAGCATGACCCCAGCAGAGGCGCCCCCATCGGGGCTTCCGGAGCAGTGCACCTCCCCGCACGCCGGCGGGGAGGCGGTGTTTGCCTGGTTTTATGGCTGAGGGAGTTATCCGCAAGTCGGGGTGCTGTGCCGTCCGAAGCCTCTCCGGGGTCCCCGAGTCACTTCACGACACAGCAGGGCTCCACTGGTCATCGACGGCCTGGCCCAGGGGGTGACGCAGCACTCTCACACCCCGGGGTGTCAGCGCCGGGCCGCCGGGAGCCTGGGGGAGGTCGCCAGCGCGGGAGGGAACCGGCCCCTTCCTGGGCGCTGCTCCATCCGCGGTGCCTCTCCCCTTCTCCCTTCCTGCCGGGCAGCATTAAGGAGGGCATAGACCGCACCGTGCTGGGCATCCTCGTGTCCTACCAGATCAAGGTGAAGCTCACCGTGTCGGGGTAAGTGTCCGCGCCCGCGCTCTGCACGGTCCCTTCCCTGAGGGTCCCCCGGGGACAGTCAGCTAGGAAAGTCGCGCCCTTTGGGCACCACTCTGGCAAAAGGAGAGTGTGTGTGCGTATAGCTGCAAGCTGATGCACAAAAACCAAAGCCGCTGGTGTCCTAGGGTAGCCCAGAAGACGGCGACGCCTGCCTGAGAGCTCACAGGGACCCCTCGGTGACTTTGGAGGCGTCTGGCCACCACGTGGGACCCCTCTCCTGCCCCAGCACATCCAGGGCGGCTCCTCTGCGTTCAGGAGTGCCCGTATTTCAGAGTGCAGGAGACGCGTCTTCTGTTATTTACCGAAACCAATTTCTTCCATTTTTTGAATCTCACCGAAAGGAAATAATCTGAGTTTTCATTTTTCTTTCCCATTCCATTGCTGGAGACTCGCGGTGGAGCCCTCCCAGATTCCTGTGCCCGCAGCCCGCATTTCTCAGTAGGCAGAGAGTCCCCCAGTTTTACTCGGGGCAAAAAGAGCCTGTGTCTGTTTCAGATATTTGGTTAGCAGCGCTTGCTGTGTTTTTCAAAGTGGGTAGTGCTTTTTACCCTTTGCCCCGTGAGGATCTAGAGGTAGGGTAGCGATTCATTGAGCAGGCAAGAAAGGTGGCCTTCCATCTGTTGGGGTTCCACACCCACCAATTCAGCCAGCCAGGAAATAGTGGGAAAAACTGTGTATGGAGCAAGACTTTTCCCTTGCTCATTCCCTGAACAGTGTGGTCTAACACCTATTTCCGTAGCGTTCACTTGTATTAGGCATTGCGGGTCATTCGGAAATGACCGTGAGCTTTTGCGTAGGTGCGTGAGGATCACACGCAATGCTGCACCATGCTATAAAACTTGACAGAAAGCACCTGTGGAGTTTAGAAGCTACGCACCCAGCCCTTCCCGCAGATAGCAGGGGACACAGACGGCTGTGTCACACACCTCCCCGTGACCTCCGGGGCTGAGAAATTCTGAGCCTGTGGCTTGGGCTGGAGCCCGAGGGATCCTCTTTTAAAAGGACCCTCTTGAGAAGTCGCAGAGATGGGGGAGGGAGCGGAGGTGAAAGGCCGAGGAGGTGCTGGAAGCTGTGGGTCAGCGCGAGGGACTGAGAACAGGGTGGCGTCCCGCCTGTGGCCGTGGGGAGCAGAGCGGGGCCAGGTTGTGGCGGGGCACATGGTCACAGCTGTCGTTTTGTTTCCTAGCTTTCTGGGAGAGCTCACCTCCAGGTAAGCTGCTTCACCTCCCTCTTCTGCCTGATTCCGGGGTGCCCAGGCCGGTGAGCCCGGGGTCCTAATGGCAACTGGGGAATCCTGGTTCCCGGGCAGGGGTGTGATGAACGATTCCCACTGCCTCTGAATGCGTGGTGACACGCTCGGGTGGTGACCACGCGTGTACACACACACACGCACACACACACAGAATGCTGTACATTCCACGCAGCCCTCTTTCCTGTGTGTGGCACAAAACACAGCTATGAATTTTACCATTTCACGCTTTCCAAGTACACAACTCAGTGGCACTAAGTATATTTCCCATGTTTTACAATCACTACCCCTGCTTAGACCCAGAACAGTTTTACCCCCTAGAAAGCCAGCCGCATACCCGTGATGCGATTTGGTCATTTCCCCTCCCTGCACCCCTGGCAACTGCTACTCTGCTTTCTCTCTCCTGGATTTGCCTATTGTGGACATTACCTATACGTGGAATCCTATAATATGTGGCTTTTCAGTGACTGGCTTCTTCATGTAACATAATGTTTTCAAGGCTGATCCATGTTGTATCATGTACTAGTACTTCATTCCTTTTCATGGCTGAGTAATATTCTCCTATATGGATAGAACACATTTTGTTTATCCATTCACCTGCTGGTGGCTACCTGGGTTGTTTTCACCTTTTGGCAACTATGAAGAGTGACACCTGTCTTTCACATCATGCCCAAAGAAGCAAACAGGTTCAGAAATATTTGAGACAACATGCACCTGTAATCCTAGCACTGAGGAGGCTGAGGCAGGAGGAGCACTATAAGTTCAAGGCCAGCCTGAACTACATAATAAGACCCAGTCTCAAAAAAATAAAACAAACAAATGAACGAAATGCTTGAGACCTGACGTGGTCCTCTCCCCAACCCTTATCACCTGCATCCCTCTGCCAGAAATCCAGGTTTCACCTGTTCTCCCTCATCTCCTGGGCTTTGTGAACAGATGTGCTGCCCCCAGGGGTCAGCCCAGGGTCGAGTCGGGGTCCTGGGATCCAAGGAGCGGCTCCTCTGTTTCTCTCCCCTTCCCGCCCTCCCTTTCAGCTTCTCTCCAGATTTCCTTTCTGCCCGCCTTCCTTTCTTGCTTCTTTTTGTGTGCTTTCCGAGTCACGCCAAAGCCCTTTAGCAACTGAATTTGGTGGGCTCTGCTCCTCTTCATTCTGCTCAATACACCAAACCTCTCTTTCTATCTCTCTGTCTCTGTGTCTGTCTTTTTGTCTGTCTCTCTGTCTCTCTCTCTCTCTCTCCAGGGCCTCACTATGTAGTCTAGATTTGCCTGCACTAACCTTGTAATCCAGGCTGGCCTCGAACTTGCAGTGATCTACCTGCCTCAGCCTCCCGAGTGCTAGGATTGGAGGTGTGCGCCACCACAGTCACCCACAAAGAATATTTTTAAAAACTGCCCTTGGGCCAGGGATTTAGCTCATGGCATAAGCGCCTGCCTGTCAAGTGCAAGGTCGTAAGTTCAATCCCTGGTACCAAAAAAAAAGTATCTAAAAACTCTCCTTCCTCCGGGATTTCACCTCTTCTCTTCACACATCATCCTGTCTAGTAACTAGGGCTCCCGGAAACCTAAAACCTACAAGGGCGAGGACAGCCCAGCCAGGCCAAAGGGAAGTTCCTGGACCTGGTCCCAGGGAATGTGTTTCAAATTCCTGCTCAAC
The DNA here is from genome assembly GCA_004363535.1 of Dasyprocta punctata. Lineage (NCBI taxonomy): Eukaryota > Metazoa > Chordata > Mammalia > Rodentia > Dasyproctidae > Dasyprocta > Dasyprocta punctata. Next base: position 194,616 of record RJWM01000563.1, on the reverse strand, counting down.
CACTTCCTGATTTCTGTTTTGTTTGCCTTTGTTGGGAATCCCACTGAATTGTCCCTTCAGCCTGGGCCTGGGGATCTTTTGCGAGTCTCTGTGGTCACGGCCTTCTGCTGTGTGACCTGTAGTTGCGTGCGTGTACACGTGTGTGTACTCACCAATCTGCATCCTTCTCTTCCAGCGAAGTGGCCACGGAGGTTCCCTTCCGCCTCATGCACCCCCAGCCAGAGGACACAGGTCAGTGGTGCCATTGTCACTACCTCTTCCCCCTGGGCAGGTTTCTGACATTTTTATTCCCAGTCTTTCTTGGCCACACCTCTAAGTGTGGAGGTCGCCAGCCTGGTGTCACGCAGGGACGATCTGCCCTGGGGTGAGCATGTCCTCGTCTGGTAGGTGTCACAGCAGGACAAGCACGGTTGATCTTGGACAGGGACAGCCTCAGGAGGGTTATCAGGCGTGATTTCCATGCCGAAGTTCTGCTGCCAACCATTTGGATTTAGATTCAAAGATGATTTAGGTTATAATAAATTTGAGAGCCCGAGGCTGTTGTATTTCATTTGGGAAAAAAAAAAATAGCTCTCATATTTGATTTGGAAGCGCTCACAGTTGTCTAGAAGCTGAGAAATTTTTTTTTGCAAGTGGCAGTTGTGGTGAGAATCCAGACAATACTCAAAGGCGGGGTCAGGCCAGGTTCCTGACACCTCCGTGTGTCTGAATTATAAATGCGCGGCTGTCCTGCGGTGACGGCAAGTGCAGCTGCACAACTGCGTTTACACAACTCTGCAAGCACACTAAAAACAGCGTCGATGGAAGGAAGTGACTTGGGTCTGTGTGTGAGAGCGCACACCTTTAGTCCCAGCACTCAGGAGGCTGAGGCAGGGGGACTGCATTGAGTTGGAGGGCCAGCCTGGGATATCTAGTGAGTTCGAGGCCCAGCCTGCACTACAAAGTGAGACCCTCTTTCAAAAAACAACAAAACAAAAATAAATAAATAAAATAAAAAGGGCCGGAAGTGTAGTTCAATGGTGGACCTCCCCCCTTTTCGTTGCCCATTATCAAACAAAAAGGCAGACAACACAGCAGAAAAAGAAATAGGTGTAATCTCAAAAATTCTGAGGAAAAATTATTCACAGTATATTAAAGCAGGGTGAAGCCAGGCGTGGTGGCGCACACCTTTAATCCCAGCACTCGGGAGGCTGAGGTAGGAGGAGCGTTGGGAGTTCGAGGCCAGTTTGGGCTACAACGTGAGTAAGGCCAGCCTGAGCTACATAGTGCGACCCTGCCTAAAAAAGACTAGGGCTGGGAGTTTGGCTCAGTGGCTTAAGTGCCTGTCTGGCAGGCGTGAAGCTGTGAGTTTGATCCCCAGTGCCACACACACAATAAATAAATAAATAAATAAAGAAGTAAAGCAGACTGGTGTCAGACAGGAGAAAAAAATGAACCCATCCGAGTGTGACCCCTCCATAGTTAGGTAATAAAGAATTTTTTTTTTTTTTTTTTGCGGCACTGGGGATTGAACTCACAACCTTGCGCTTGCCAGGGCAGGCGCTTAAGCTGCTGAGCCAAACTCCCCAGCCCTAGTTTTTTTGAGGCAGGGTTGCACTATGTAGCTCAGGCCGGCCTTGCGCTCGAGTTGTAGCCCAAGCCGGCCTCGAACTCATAAGGCTCCACCTACCTCAGCCTCCCGAGTGCTAGGATTAAAGGCGTGAGCCACCACGCCCGGCTAATAAAGGATATTTTAAGTTGAAGTGCTATTTCTCAGATTTTTAAGTAGTTTTTTGTATTGATAATGAGATGTCATTTAAATATTGGAACAAATCCCCATATTTATTTTAGATTTTTGTCTCAAAGTATCTTTCCAACTATTTTTTTTGTTGTTGTTGTTTCTTTGTTTCTTTGTTTTGAGACAGGGTCTCACTATGTAGTTCAGGCTGGCCTTGAACTCACTATATATGTCCCAGGCTGGCCTCAAACTCCCAGCAGTCCTCCTGCCTCAGCCTCCTGAGAGCTGGGATTATAGGTGCATGCCACCATGCCCAGCATCTTTCCAACTATTCTTTTTTTTTTTTTTCCGGTACTGGGAATTGAACTCACAACCTTGCGCCTGCCAGACAGGCGCTTAAGCTACAGAGCCAAACTCCCGGGCCTTTTTCCAACTATTTTGGATTCACATCTTCAGTTCAGTTTTCCAAAAGCTTCCCCTTGTGGGGAAAGTACAACGCAGTCATGCATTTTTGATTCATTTATGTTTGAAGCATCAAATTACTATTTTTAGACATCTATTTGGAACTAAATAGTATGACAATCCAGGAAAACCCAGATCAAGGCATCTTGAAATACACCAAAATATAATTTTTAACTCTGTGACATTAAGGTGCTTTCTGGTTTCTGTCAAGGACCTGAGGAAGACAGTCACCTGCGGAGAAGTCACAGTGCTCATGTGGTGGCTTTTAGACAGACTCCGTGACTTCATTTGGGAGAGGTGGAGTTTTTCTTCCTCTGACATTTACCTCTCCGGTCATTGTAGCCCTCACAGTGGGCACCTCACGGGGTCAGGTGGCACAGTGATCTTTGGTCCTATAGACTTCAGGGAGCAAGAGTCAGAACAAATCACTCTGGGATCGCAGAACTCTGAGTTCCTGATATTTACAAATGATCTTTTTTTTTTTTTTTAATGACCCAATCTTGTATCTCCTGTCTTCCCTGTCTGCTCGGAGGGCTCTGTCCCTATGAAGTGCCGGAAAACTGCTAGTGAGGCCGGGCGTGGTGGTGGTGCACTCCTGGACTCCCAGCATTTGGGAGGCCGAGGCAGAAGTATTGCCCTAAGTTTGAGGCCAGCCTGAACTGCATAGTAAAACCCTGTCTCAAAAAGACAAAAGCAAAGCAAAACAAAACAAAGACAAAATGCTAGTGAGTTTTATCATCCTCTGAAGAGCATCTCCCCTGCACCTAGGGGTGCTGATCGCATCTCCCTGCCATTGACACCACTGCAGGGTGGAGATTTGGCTAGTGTACCATCACCCTTAGTGTTCCGGGGCTGTGGGGACCTTCTTTTATTTTTTTATTTTATTTTATTTATTTATTTATTTTTTTTATTTTTATTTTTTTTTTGCGGCACCAGGGATTGAACTCACAACCCCGAGCCTGCCTGACAGACGCGTAAGCCGCTGAGCCAAACTCCCGGCCCTAGGTTTTTTTGAGGCAGGGTCGCACTATGTAGCTCAGGCCAGTCTTGCACTCGCGTTGTAGCCCAAGCCGGCCTCGAACTCACAACGCTTCACCTACCTCAGCCTCCCGAGTGCTGGGATTAAAGGCGTGCGCCACCACGCCCGGCTTTTTTATTTTATTTTATTATTATTATTATTTTTTTTGCTTTTTGAGACAGTGTCTCTCTATGCAGTTCAGGTGGACCTTGAGCTCACTTTGTAACCCAGGCTGGTCTCAAACTTGCCACAATCCACCTGCCTCAGCCTCCCAAGTGCTGGGATTACAGGAGTGCACCACCATGCCCAGCTTGAAGGGAGTTTCTTGCCAGGGGAGGTTTCCAGAGGTCAGCTTCTTTTGGGGTCCCCTGTGCCCTCACAGAGTTCCCCACTCTGTGCTGGCTTGCAGGGGGCCAGGGACACAAAAACAGAGGCACACGTGGAAGGAACCACGCTGTGCTCCTTGGACCCTCTGCAGCTCTGCCACCACCCGGGACTTCACCAGGTGGGCAGAGAGCGAAAGCAGAGCAAAATGCGCCACGCAGACTAATTTACCTGGGAACTCGAAACCCGGGAAGACGTAGCCTGGCCTCCGAGACCAGTGGTGCACAGAAAGTGAAATGCGAGGGGCCGGGGTGGCCCTTGAGTTCTAGTGCACACCCCGCCCCGGGGTGTTGGAGGACAGGGCTCCCAGGTGTCCCTCACCCTTGAGAGCCTGAGGGGATGACACCTGGAGCTCCTCGCACTGCGGTGTGGTGACTGGGACTTCCGGGCAGTCACAGGGCGCTTAGCGAGAAATACTGTGAAAAGAGTAGTGACAGCAGAGGGGACAGTGGTTGGGGAAAGGGTCCTCGAGGTGACGTCCTTTGTGGCAGGTGCACTGCTGGAGGTGAAGCCGGGGTGTGGCCCAGTGGTAGAGCGCTGGCCTAGTGCGCCGGAGGCCCTGGGTTCCAGCTCCACACCAGGGGGACAGAACTGATTCTTAAAGACCACGAGCAGAGCCCAGTGTGGTGCTGCACACCCATGATCCCAGCACTCAGGAGGCTGAGGCAGGAGGATCACCGTGCACTGAAGGCCAGCCTGGGTTCCAGAGTGAGACCCTGTCTCAAAAAACAAAAACCACAATCACGAATGTCACGTCCCTAGGCCCTCTGACCTCTGAAACCATGCTGTGCTAAGGGAAAGATGTCCGGGTACCGCCATCCAGACTTGGTGTTAACCTGCCTGCCTCTCTCCCCCTTTCTCTCCCTCATGCCTTCATTCGTGCTTCCAGCAAAGGACAGGTGAGCCGGTCAATGCCACCCCGAGTTCCCTGTGTCCTGTGAGCCTGACCCCCCACATAAACCCCTCCCAGAGTGTCCATGCCTGTCCCTCATGTCCCCCGTCCCCAAGGACTTAGGTGCCTGCACACATGGTTATGCTAGCCGTGTCTCTCGCTCTGTGAATGATTGCCTTTTCTCTTACTTTTGATTCATAAATGCTTTTGAAGGAAAATCCCCAGGTCCCCTATTCCATTTCGAGGAAACCCTGGTTGGTTCCTTTGGTGCCAAAGGATTGAGGGCTAGCCGGAGATGGTGGCACACTCCTGTAATCTCAGCAGTCAGAGGCTGAGGCAGGAGGATCACCCTCAGTTCGAGGTCAGCCTGGGCTGCATAGTGAGTTCAAAGCTAGCCTGAATTGCATAGTGAGAGCCTGTCTCAAAAACACAAAATCAAAATCAAAACAAAACAAAGAGCGTGTACTGACCAAAATGCTTCCTTTTCTTTTTTTAGTTTACAGGATGAAAATTTGGTTTTCGAGGAGTTTGCACGCCAAAATCTGAAAGATGGGGGCGAAGGCGGGGAAGGGAAGAAGGAGGAAGAGGAGGCTGCCCCCGATGAGTGATGGGTCAGCTCGAAGCCCGTGCGGGCGGGGCCTGTAGTTCCCGTGCCACGAGTGAGCCCCAGAACGGCGCTGGCTGCGGGAATAGTAGTCTTTCCTCACAAATAAAGCCTGGTCCTGCATCTGGTCACGAGTCTGGCTGATCGGCTGGGGATGCTGGGCTGATGTCCGTGACTAGGTGTCACCTCTAGGGTCCCTGGAGCCTGGGGGTGAGGAGCAGTGCCGGGAAGAAAGGCCAAGCTTCTACCAAGCACCTGGCGTGGCCCACGGGGGCCCGAGAAGTCCAGGCACTTGCTGGGGGAGCCCACGTGGGCCTTCCCACAGGTCCTGGTCCATCTAAGCTGCTTCTCGGGAAACACATGGGGGTTTCTAATTCCCCAGCCAGTCCAAGCTCTGTGGTCCCTAAGGGGCAGAGAACAAGTACAGCCAGGTGCGGTGGTGCACACCTGTGATCCCAGCACTCGGGAGGCTAATGCAGGAGGAGCAACCTGAGTTTGAGGCCAGCCTGAGCTACATAGTGAAACATGTCCCAAAAACACCAAAACCAATCCCCTCCCCCCCCAAAAAAACAGTAGACCCTTGAAATTCTCGGGAGTGACATTCCTAGAGCACTTGCAAATTGTAAAAAATGTAAATTTCAGATATGATTAGAAAAATGGCTATAAACACCTATTTTTATAGTTTAAACCCTAAATAGGCCACGTGTCCCATGGTTATGTAGTTTAACTTAATAAACGGGAATAAAGCCCGAGAAGGTGCAGGGCGTTTTGGCAGCATCTTTAGGATCGCAGGGCTCTAGGAACAGAAGTGAGGACCCTTGAGATAGCTGCGCAGTGCAGCTGGGCATCTGCCAGTGATGGGGCCGCCAGAAACACAATTGCGGGAAGGAAAAATCCACAGACGCGGCGGCCTCAGACTCTGAACTGTGAATGTGCCGTGCAGTGTAAACAAGTTTTAAAAAGTCCTTTACTGCTGATTCAACTTTGAGATCCAAGTCCCCGCTTGACATCTGAGTCGTCGTAGGTTTCTATTGAATGCAAGCAACAAAACCAGAGTTGGTTAATCTGTCCTTGGAGTGCCCTGGAGTGGTGGAGATCTGAATGGAGAGCAGCCAGGTGTGGTGGTGCACACCTGTAATCCCAGCACTCTGAGAGGCTGAGGCAGGAGGATCTTAAATTTGAGCCCAGGCTTGGTGGTAATTCAGTGAAACCCCCGCCCCCCCATTCCCACCCAGGCTTTCTCACAGTTCCTAGGAAAGAGAATCTGATTGGCTCAGCTTCAACCAGGTAAATCAGCGCCTGGAGGCCAGCAGTGGAGCTCACTGTGAGTGAGTGTACTTCCTGGTTGGGGACCTCACCAAGATGAGGGGAGCAAGGGGTGGGGGTGCTGTGCGTCAGGAGGAAGGCTCTCAGGGGTTCCCTTCCTGGCCCATGGTGGCCACCGGCCCAGGTCTGCTGCCGAGGCCACAGACACTCTTGACACACAGAGGAGACCTGGCTCTGGCCTGAGCTTTTGGGGAGCGGGTAAAGTGGTCTGGGGGTTCTGCACCATTGGCCCACTGACCAAGCAGCAACATGAGGGGGAGAGGGGTGCACATGGGGTGTGCACTGGGGATCGGGGTTCTGAGGCCCAGAGCAGCGGCAGAGGGCTAGACAGGGCGTGGATTCCACACACATCAAGCCCCAACATCGGGGCTATCCAGGGGGCTCCAGTCTGGTTTTCAGGGTGGGCCCTGGGATGGAGACCTGAAGGGGTCCTCTCAGGAAGCTTGCAGGGATCCCACACAGACACAGCAAGAGCGGGTCTGTGCTGACTCAGGGTGCTGGTGTGGGCGGGCATGAGGGTTCATTTCTGGAACCAAAAAAACAACATAGCCAGGTGTGGTGGCACAAGCTTGAACTCTCAGTGCTCAGGAGGCTGAGGCAGGATGATCACCATGAGTTTGAGTCCAGTCTGGGCTATATAGTGAGTTCAGGACCAATTTAAAAAAGAATCAAGCTGGGCGTGGTGGCACAAGTCTTAATCCCAACAGTTGGTAGCCTGAGACAGAAGGATCGCTGTGAGTTTGAGTCCAGCCTGGGCTACATAGTGAGACCCTGTCTCAAAAACAAACAAACAACAAAAAAATCAAGACGTGTTACGTAGGGCTGGGGATTTAGCTCAGTGGTGTAAGTGTCTGCCTGGCAGGTGCAAGGTTGTGAGTTTGATCTCCGGTATGAAAAAAACAAAAAACAAAACAAAAGACATTCTGTACATGTACCTACTCTTCAAGAGGAATACAACCTTCATGTACAGCAAACATATGAATTTTCTAACAATCAGCCTAAACTCCATAGCCAGCCCCAGTCCAAAAAACAAACAAAAAACATGACCATAATCAGATGAAAAGCCGGGCGTGGTGGTGCACGCCTTTAATCCCAGCACTGGGGAGGCTGAGGTAGGAGGAGCGTTGTGAGTCCGAGGCTATAACATGAATGCAAGGCCGGCCTGAACTACATAGTGCGACCCTGCCTCAAAAACCTAGAGCTGGGAGTTTGGTTCAGCAGCTTGAGTGCCTGCCTGGCAGGTGGGAGGTGGTGAATTTGATCCCCAGTGCCACAAAAAAACAAAAAACAATGCAGCTGGAATATGTTCTTAGGGTCAGACAGTCTATCTCTCTTTTTCCAGCCTAGGGCCCTCCTCTCAGAGCACCCAGGCAGGGGGGCCTTCAGGGTGGCGGATTGGGGACTTGCAAGGCTGGGCATGGTCCTGCTGATGCCACCCCCACATGGCCAGGGCCCAGGGCTGCAGGTTTAGCTCCTGCCAGCGTGGAGCTCTCTCAGGCCAGTGCCAGCCCAGGGCTGGGACTCCGCCCCGAACGCCTGGTGAGAGGACCAGCCTGCTGGTTCCTGCATTGCTTGACCCCAGGACATCCTAAGTCAGCATGGATGTTAATAGGCCCGACCTTTGGAACTGTGTGGGTGGGAGCGTGGAGGGAAGGACTGGAGAACCGATCCCTGGAGATCCGAGGTCAGAGAAGCCCTTGCCCTCCAAGTTATTTCGGTGCCAAAATGTCCCCGTGCAGCCTCCAGGTGCTGGCTTGTTTATGGCCTGCAGCTGGCCTGCCTGGGGGAGGGGCCGGAAGCCAGCAGCCAGCTGCCCCAGCAAGGCGGCCACGGGGATATGGGACAGCCCGCAGTGCTGTGGAGTCCTCTCTGCTGGTGTGCGGACCCCCCAGGAGGCAGGAAGTCTGTGGGCAGGTTGAACAGGCGCCCCAGGGTTTGGGGCAGGTGCAGGTGCAATGCAAGATTCGAAGTACAAAAGAGTTGTACAAGAGCTGGGCACGGTGGCGTGCACCTTCAATCCCAGCACTTGGGAGGCTGAGGCAGGAGGATCATTGTGCATTCGAGACCAACCTGGGCTACAAAGTGAGTTCAAGGCCAGCCTGAACTGCATAGTGAGCCCGTCTCAAAGAACAAGGCCGGGGATTTAGCTCAGTGGCCTAAGCGCCTGCCTAGCAGGCACAAGGTTATGAGCTCGATCCCGGGTACCAAAAAAAAAAAAGAAAAAAGAGTTGCACAAGGGGAGCTAGCTCAGTGGCATAGCACCTGCTTGGTAAGTGCGAGATCATGAGTTCAATTCCAGGTACCAAAAAACCAAAGAAACCATTGCACAAAGTGGTGCCTGAGAACTTGGAACGAAGTTGTGCAATGACCAGCCAGAGGGCTGGAGGAGCAGAGGCTCCTGCCAAGTGCTGGGTGCCTGCCTGGTGCCATGCCCTTTACATAGGAAACATCCCCACAGCACTCAAAAGTTGGTCCTGCCATTCCCATCTGCCAGATGTGAAAACTGAGTCCAGGAAGGTTAGGTGCCTTAGCCCAGGTCCCACTGTTACAGGAAACTGAGTTAGGCAGAGGTATTCTAGGCAGTCAGACAGGGCTGGGCCCTTGAGGGAGCCAGTGCAGAAGGCCAGATACCTTGTGGGAGAGACAGACACCTCCACTGTGGGCCAGACCTCAAGACAAAAGATAAATCAAATGCACCCACATACTTCCTAAGAGTAAACATCAGGGATTGATATTCTAAATAGGTTTCTATCACCCTGAGGAAGTCAGGAGTCACCATCCCAACCCCCGATGGGAAGAGTCACTGTTCTATATGCATGCCCGCTTGCTATGTGACTCGCTTCCCCATTTGTCCCCAATTTAATCAATTTTACCTGAGCAATTAATCTTAGTGGTTGATCATAGTTCTGTCCCACCTCATGCCCACCTTGTGAGTTCCCATTTTTTCCCCCACCTTGAACCTTCCTCACCTTGGGGTTTTGTTCTATAGAATCCCAAGAAAAGACAGGGTCTTGGCAACCCACTGGGGACCCCTTCTGTCTCTCCCAGACAGAAGCTTTCTTTCTCTCAATAAATACATTCTGCTCTTCACCTCTGTTGTACCTAAAATTCATTCTTTGATTTTAGAGAACAGGAAGTCGTACTGGACATCTAGTAGGCTGGGAGTTTCTTTCCCCTCTATCACCACAGCCAGAGGGAGTGGGAGCCCCACGCACACTCCGGCGTCCCAGAGTCTATGAATAAATATCCTTTGCCCCCTGGATGATGCTGAATAGGAGCAGGAGAGTGTGGGGTCCAGGAGGGGAGATTAGTGCTTGTGACAAACCACGGCTGCCCTAAGGGTTGTTTTGGTATTGAATGCAGGGTGCTCTACCACTGAGCTACATCCCTAACCCTTTCGATTTTATTTTACTTTTAAGGTTTTTTTGAGACAGGCTCTCACTATGCCATGCAGGCTGCCCTTGAACTCACTATGTAGCCCAGACTGGACCATGGGATCCTCCTGCCTCAGCTTCCTAAGCATTAAGAGTTATAAGCACGTGCCACCACACCCTGCTCTCCATTTTATTTTTGAGACAGCGTCTCTCTGAGTTGTGTGGGCTGACCTAGAATTTGTGCCCTCGACTCAAACTAGTAGCTCAGATTACAGGCACGCGCCACCACACCCTGCTAAATCATTTTTCCCAATTGAAATTTATATTGAGGTCATCGCATGTCCACCTGCAGTCGTGGGGAACAGTACAGAGCTCACACGGACCCTTCCTCAAGGGCGAGATGTTGTAAGAAGTCCAGCATCACACCTAGGGCACTCACACTGGCATGGCCCACCCATTGGCTGTAGATCTTCCCAGTCTTACTGTGTGCGTTCAGCTCTCTGCACTTCATCACATGCGCAGTTACCTGCTTCTCAGGGCCTTTGTTTCCCCAGCCGCTTCATGTTTGTGTTGCTTTCCTCCCTGCTTGATTTCACAGGGCCTGGACAGTTGGCCTTGCTGATCCTTGGGGTGGACAGGTGGGGTGGGGGCCAGGCGTGTTTGAAAATGTAGGAGGTGGCTGGCACGGTGCCCAGCAGCCAGGGCCACTCATCACCCTCGCCCAGGGCAGAGGGGGATCAGCTGCTGTGAGCAGGTGGGCTGTGGCTCTGTCCCGACGAGAAGCGGTTCTTTCTGACGACACCAACAAGAGTGTTATTACTGCCACCTTCCTATGCCCAGAGGTGGGGTGAACTCAGGGTGCAGCGGCTGGAGACATGAATCACGGGTGACTCATCCCGCAAGGAGCCACCCGAGGGAATGCTTTCTTCCCTGGGGAGGAGCAGAGGGGAGGTGTCGCAGAGGTCTCCTAAGGAACAGCAGCACCATGCTGCTTCAAGAAGGGGACCAAAGGCCCTCTCCATGCGTCGAGGAAAATTCATGCCACAGTTAGGCTTCTCTGCCTTTAGGGAATAATACAGGTTTTTTTTCTTCTTTTGATTTTTTTGAGCCAGAGTCTCACTGGGTAGCCTACGCTGGCCTTGAACTTGGAGCAGTTCTCCTGCCTCAGCCTCCTGAATACTGGGCATGTGCCACTGTGCCTGGGGAGAATGTTATACAATTTTGTTGTTGTTTTCTTGAGACAGGGTCTCACTGTGCAATTCAGGCTAGCTTCAGCTCACTTTGTAGCCCACGCCGGTCTCGAACTTGCAGAAAGACTCCTGCCTCAGCCTCCCGAGTGAGGTACAATTCTTATCAAGTCTAACACAGTACTCTACTAGATATGGTATTTCTAACAGTTTTAGATTTACAGAAAAGGTGGCACAGAGAGCCCCCCCAAGCCCAGTTTCCCCCATTATTATCTCATATTATTGGGGACATTTGCCATACTGAATGAGTAGTGATACATAATTATTATTATTATTATTATTATTTTTGTGGCACCAGGGATCAAACTCACAACCTCGTGCCTGCCAGGCAGGCGCTTAAGCCACTGAGCCAAACTTCTGGCCCTAGTTTTTTTGAGGCAGGGTCACATTATGTAGTTTAGGCTCATGCGCCCACATTGTAGCCCAAGCCAGCCTCGAACTCACAATGCTCCTCCCACCTCAGCCTGCTGAGTGCTGGGATTAAAAGCATGTGCCACCACGCCGGGCTTTTTTTTTTTTTTTAATTTTTTATATTATTTTCTATTTTAAGGCAAGTCTTGGTAAATTGCTAAATTGCTCAAGCTGGGATGGAACTTCCGATCCTCCTGCTTCAGCTGCCCAGAGTGCTGGGATCACAGGCCTGTACCAGCACAGACTTCCTTAGCTTTCTCCTAATGTCCTTTTCTGTTCCACCTGGGAGCCCACGTCTCTTTAGGCTTCTCCTGGTGTGGCAATCTCCAATACTCCCAACGGCAGGTAGCTTTCTACGCAGTCACAGTTTCTACCTCCCAGTGACACCTGTATTCACATTCCACCTGCGGCTTTTTTTGGTTTATTTTGAGACAGGATCTTGCTATATAGTTCATGCTGGCCTTGAACTCACTATGTAGCCCAGGCTGGCCTTGAACTCATGGCACTCTTCCTGCCTCAACCTCCAGGAAAAACAACTCTCAGTCAGGTGGGCTGGGCAGTCTCCTTGGTCCAGGTCCTGTCTCTCTGCCATAGCTGTGGAGAGGTATGTGGGCCTTCCACGTAGGGGCTTCATGTCTAGAATGTCTAGAATGAGAGCTCAAGGGGCTGGTCGGGTGTCCAGTGCCTGCTGGGTGCTCAATACTGCGGATCAATCACCGTCCTGCGCGGCAGGACATCCGGAGGAGGAGGGCTCTGTATTTGTGCGGTCTGTCGCGGTACTGTTAAGCCACGTGTGGCTCTTGGCCACGTGAGATGTGGCTTGTGCGACCGAGGAACAGAAAACTGACTTCCCACTGGAACCGAAGTGTAGTAGTCACACAGGGTGGCGGACGTAGCCTGGTTTACTGCGGTTCTTCGGCCTGTCCTGGTGTATCGCTGTCCTGGCTGTGAGGCCACCCCATGGTCCTATCCCCATGCCACATGCTACCCCATGGCCCTTGGGGGTGCTGGGCTTGTCCTATCCTGGACGGCACGGCCCAGGGCTGAGTTTGTGACTGGCAGGCAGGCTGGCGACCAGTGGGGTCCAGTAGTAGCCCTTTGCAAGGGGGAGGGTACACCGGGCCAACGCGGCACGGGTTCACCCCTCATAGCAGATCACCTCCTGGGTGGCACCAACTCCCTCTCTCTGTGGATTTCCCAGAGGGCACCCCGAACTCGAGTGATCGCTTCTCCAACTGCACTTCCTTTTTCTGCCCCAGGAAGCACAGAGCCAGTGCACAAGCGGGACTCACCCATCACCTCTGCCAGCCCCCCTGAGCCTCAGTCCTCCTCTTCCTAACCCTCCCATAACCCAGGCTGGCAACCTTCCCCACGATGACTTCAAAGCCTGGATGACAGTGCTCAGCTTTGTGACCCAGTCCTGCCCGGGTCTAAACCGCTCAGGCCCAGCACGCAGTGCTCACAGCCTCCTAACCCGGGTGCTCAGCCGCTCGGGACCCCCGCCCGCCCCAGGATGCTATCGCAAGGCCGTCCCCCTCGCGAAGTGGCCTTTTCCTTTTCTTTCCTTCTTGCCGCTGGACCTTTGTACAAATCTGCTGTCCACCTGGAACAGGGGTTTCTCTCTGCGGCCCTGCCCCACCTCTCCTCTCACCGAGCCCCAGTGCAAGCTGCTACCCGGCCCCTGCGCCCGCTAGAGCGCGGTCTCCTTGCGCATGCGTGCGCGCCCGCGTCCGCCCCCAAAGAGGGCACCCGCGACGGTCCCGGGCTACTCAGAGGTCACGGTCTGATGCGACAGACTGACAGACAGAGCGAATACAGAAACAAACATATATCGTGCCCGAAGAAGAAAACCCGCAAGCAAGGGCGAGGCAGGGTCTGGCGCGGGGTCGCGCCACTCCGCGGGGCGAAGACTCGCGCGCGGAGCCGTTGGCGTCTGCGCCTGCGCGCACGGCCCTCAGGAGCCGCGCGGGGGTGGAGCCTGTGGCTGCCCTGCCCCGCCCCCTCCCGCCCCTCCGGCGCGCGGCCCCGCCCCGCCCCGCCCCGCCCCCCGCGGCGCGCGCGCTGGCCCGGCAGCATGGCGGCGGCGGGCGCCCCTCCGCCGGGTCCGCCGCAGCCTCCTCAGCCGCCGCCGCCTGAGGAGTCGTCGGACAGCGAGCCCGAGGCCGAGCCCGGCTCCCCGCAGAAGCTCATCCGCAAGGTGTCCACGTCGGGCCAGATCCGCCAGAAGGTGAGCCGGCGGCGCGGCGGCCGGGCGCGCGTCCCTCACGCCGCGACTCCCGCCGAGGAGGCCCGTGGTTGTGTGCGAGCGGCCGCCAGGCCCGACCCGGCCCGGCCCGGCCCGGCCCAGTCCGGGGTCCCGCGGCCGCCGCTCCCGGGCCGAGCACGCCCCGCCGGGTAACGGGCCGGAGCGGCGGCGGGGGCGCGCGGGGCGGGGCGGGGCGCAGGTGGGCGCCGCGCCGGGAGCGCAGGGGAGGCCGGGGACCGGCTGGGCCCGGCGCGGTCGCTGGGAGTCCTGGTTGCGCCCCGGTTGGGCTCTGCGTGTTTCTGGGGCCGGGCAGGCTCTCCGCCGGCCGCTCTGCAGATTCCTGTGGCGCCCCTGAAGCCCGGCCTTTCTTGGGTGCGGGGTCTCCTGTCACTCCTGCACCCTGAGAAGGAAGGGGTGCGCGGTCCCTGAGCGGCGCTGCCTGCTCCGGGGAAACCGGCACTGCGCACCCGCCGCGCACCCAACTCTCGGTGGAGAACTTCGGACACCCAGCATTCACTCCAGAAAAACGCATATCCTTTCTGCAGGGGGAAAGTTGCACCCTTTGTGTTCCCATCGTGGTTCCTGGTCGGGACTGTTCCTGGTTTTTGCTCCGGTGAGCCCTCCCTCTTGGATCAGGGATTCCGTGGGCAGGTGGCTGGACAGGTGGCCGGCAGCAGGTTGGCTCCATGGGGGCAGTTCTGGCTGGCACAGGCTGTCTCATCCTGCTGCAGTGCGCTTTTCCTCCGGGGCCAGTTAGTCCCTTTACCGTGGGAGCCATTTCTTTCATTATCTGGGATACCTCTGGCCGGGGCGTCTTAGATCCTGTTAAATCTTAATGTGTTACAAACTGGGTGGTTGTGCAGCACTTCAGGTATTCAGCAAATACGTACCGAGCACCTGTTCTATTCTAGGCGTAGTGGTACTGGGATGATAATAGAGCAGAGAGTAGAGCCCACAGCAGTTCAACAGTTCGTACTGTCTGACAGCACTTATTTTGGGTTTAGCTTCAGGCACCTTAAATGATTACCTTAGGGCTGTTGGTAACCCAGTGAGTCCGATGATAGCTATCATTCTGGTCTTATGGAAATTGAAGTGCAGAGGTTGAGTGACTCGACCACGTAGTAAATGTGGGTCTGGGTTTGAACCAGTCAGGATCCTGAGGTGGGAGGGGACGTCTCCATCCAGGTTCCCAGGCTAGCAGAGAGAGCCAGGCACCCGTGCAGGTGGCGTTACAACGGGAGTGCTGTGGACATTTCAGTCCACGGAGAAGTTCTCCACCCCAGGAGGCCACAGGGATAAAGATGCTCCCTTTGTCGGGGTCCTCAGGGAAATAGCTTGCTATGGAGAGGGATGTCCCCCCATATTTCAATGTGGTGCGTGAAGTTTAGCACTCTTGGAGATGGCCAGAACTTGAGTCAGCAAGTGATGGACTTGTGTGGAATTTGGAGGAGGTGGAGAGATAGTCAGGGCCAGGTTTCAAAGGGCTGGCCCCACTGGGCAAGTGAGATGCGCTTTTCAGCCTTGACAAGCAGGAGGGAACCCTAGAGAATGAGTCCAAGCGAGCGTGAGAGTGTCGGTGAGCTGTGCCTTGCGGAGGAGCTCTGAGGCGTGGCCCTCTCCTATTGCTTGGTCCTTCGGTGTGGGGTAGACTGAACTGCAGGTGTGAGATCATGGCCGCAGTGGGAGAGGCACAGTTCCGCCCAGATTCCAGCATGAGTCCAGAATTTTGTTCTTGGGGAGGTGTTTTTTTTTCTTTTTCCCCCTAAAACAATAGCTGCTACACCAGCTGTTCTGATTGAGGGGGAGTGATGGGTACAGTGTTAAAAATACACCCTGAGGACTAGCATTTGGGGATACAGTCACATCTGCTGTGCAGATAGCTCAAGGCCGCTTTTTTTTCTGGGTTGCTAGGGATCGTCAGAATGTGGGAAGTGTGAGGTTTCCTGCATGTGCACCAACTCCCTTTTGCAGCAGAGCTGCCATTCACAAACTTTCTCTGGTATATGTGGTGCTCGATAGAAATACCTAAATGCTGTGGAGTATTGTCCTGAGTCCAGGAGAAAACTGAAGCCCCTTTCAGTGTTGACGCGAGAGGGCTTTGAATTCAGGGGAGCTGTGGCACAGGTGCTGAGAGAATGGAATGCAAGCCGCAGGCTGTGAGGCCACCCGGAGATGAAGCAACTAGAGGGAAACCGCCACCGCCCCTAAGCGAAGGGACAAAGGGAGCAGTAGGGCAGACTGCAGGGGCAGCTGGCTCCGCCAGAGCTGGAACTACAGAGCTCCATCTGGTGAACCGTGCCAGAGGGCGCAGTTGGTGCGGGAGCCGTCCTGAGCTCTCTCTCCTGGGGACGCTGGCCTACAGGACTCGCTCTGCAGTGTTGATGGAGAAGAAGAGAGGAATGGAGCTGGGGACGAGCTGGCTCAGGACCAGAACTGTATGTATGTCAGGTCGCCAGAGTGACGGTCCAGTGCACGCTTGAGCTGTCTTCGTTCAGGGAACGAAACAATTTGTATTTATTTATTTTTGGTACTGGGTATCCAACTCACAACCTTGTGCTTGCCAGGCAGGTGCTTGTGCCGCGGAGCTAAGTCCCTGGCCAAGAAACAATTTTTAAAAAGGGAGAATTTTCGGATAATATTCCTCAAAAATTTTTTTATACTTTTTTTTTTTTTTTGATACCAGGGATCGAACTCACAACCTTGTGCTTGCCAAGCAGGGGCTTGTGCTGCTGAGCTAACCCCCCCAGCCCTATTTCTCAAATTTTAGTATATGGACACGTTCCCTGTTAACACAATGATCACAGCTGAGGAGCCAAAGTGGGGCCTGGGAACTTGCATTTCTTTCTTTCTTTCTTTCTTTCTTTTTTTTTTTGTGGCACCAAGGATCGAACTCACAACCTTACACCTGCCAGGCAGGCACTTAAGCCACTGAGCCAGTCTCCTGGCCCTAGTTTTTTTGAGGCAGGGTCGCACTATGTAGTGCAGGCCGGCCTTGCGCTCATGTTGTAGCCCAAGCCGGCCTTGAACTCACAACACTCCTCCTACCTCAGCCTCCCGAGTGTTGGGATTAAAGGCGTGTGCCACCACGTCCGGCTGAACTTGTATTTCTAAAAGGCCCCCAAGAGGCTGCTGCTGCTGCTGCCAGTCCGTGGGACCCTTACGGCTTTCTTGTGAAGAGAAACCTACCAATCTCCAAAGAAATCTTTAGGTGGTGAACTGTTCTAAAAACTTTCCTGCAGGTCTCTAGCAACAATTCAGTACATATTGATTGGAATAATCATTTATTAGTTTAGTCTTTTACAAATGTGTGTTCCGTTTCCATGTGTTTGAAGGTTTTTATTTTTATTTTTATTTTTTTGTGGTACTGAGAATTGGACTCAGCCTTTGTGCTGAGTTATTTTTTCTTTTGAGACAGGGTCTTGCCAGATAGTTGCCCAGGCTGAATTGAGCTTGTGATTCTCCTGCCTCAGCCTCGCAGGGTGGTGCTGGGGTTATAGGCTTGTGCCACCGTACCTAGCTGTGTTTGAACTCCCAGCAGACATGTGGCTTTGTCTGTATTTCCTGACCGCCCTACGTGATAATGACTCTGCGACCTTGTGGCCAGAGAGGTTGGAGTGGAGCTGTGTACAGTGCTGACTGGTGAGGTGGCCAGCTTATTAGGCAGTATTTCAGGATTTGAGTGGAGAACCATGTAATTCTGTGAAGCTATCAGCTATCATCTGTGAAGCTATCAGTTTTTAATTATTTAAAAACTACTAAGCTGGATATGGCAACACACTCAGTATTCCTAGCTGCTTAGGAGGCTGAGGCAGGATGATCATGTTAGAGGCTAGTCTGGGCTACGTAGTGATCTGAAAAGAGATCATTTTTTCCATATAAGCATGGAAAGGCTTGTATGTATGTTTGTACGTATGTATTTATTAATCGGAGACAAGGTATTACTGTGTAGTTCAGTCTTGTCTGGAGCTCATATGCAGCCCAGGCAGGGGCTGGAACCCACAGCAATCCTCCTGCTTCAGCCTCCAGAGTGCTGGGACTAAAGGAATGTGCCACCATGCCTGGCCACTTTTTTTTTTTTTTTTTTTTTTTTTTTTTTTTGGTACTGGGAATTGAACTAAGGAGCTTGCACTTGCCAGGTGCCTGGCCACTTTTTAAAATTTTATTTTATTTCGGAGACAGGGTCTTGCTATGTAGTTCACGCTGGTCTCAAACTCACTATGTGGCCCAGGCTGGCCTCAAATGTAGGGGATCTTCCTGCTTCAGCCTCCCGAGTGCTGGGATTACAGGTATGGGCCACCATACTGGCTCAGTTGCTGTTGATTCTTGTTGTCTTTCTTCTTGCTCATGTTTTGAATCCTGCATCGTAGTCATCTTCCTGATGCTGTCCACCTCCAGCTCAGACTAATCCTGGTGAGGCTCCATCTCTGGCAGCTAATAGAGCAAATACTACACAAACAAATCCGGTTGAAAACTAGCACTAAGGATCTTTGAACGAAATTGTTAGTGTATTGTGTATTAGGAGGAACTCCAGGGGTGGGCTGTTGTGTTTTTTGCTTCAGGTCTGGTTGGCCTCAGCGATGCTGGGAATCTTGACATGGTTGAGTGCAGTGCCAGGCACCAGGCTGCCCTGTGAACAGCGGCAGCTCCTAGACAGGTGGCCCAGAGGGCCAGACAGAGCCGAGGTGAAGGGGTGGTGCTGGTGCAGACGTGTGCTCGTGGTAGGAGGGCTGTGCTGTGGGGGGACGCAAGAGGGGACTGACCCTCCTCAGAAGGGTGCGCAGTGTTCCCAGGAAGCGATGTCGGCTGAGGGGCGAGTGACAGTGCAGGGTGGGCTCCTGCTGGGCGCAGTCTCTGACACATCTTGAAGGCGATGGAGGGGGCTCAGGGGAACATGATCTGAAGGAAGTGAGCATGGCCCTGGCCGTATTGGACCTTGGATCAGGAGGGGTTCTGTAGTGGGGACAGTGTCAAGATCTGGTATACCTGGAATCTCAAATGTGACCTTATGGTGTCTTTGCAGGTATAATTAGTTAAGGTGAAATCATCCTGAATTTAGGCCAAACTCTGATATCCTGGTGTCTTTGAGAGACTGAGTTGGACAGGCACAGGGAAAAGTCACTGGACATGGTGGCATGCACCTATAATTCCAGCACTTGGGAGGCTGAAACAGGAGGATCTCCCCAAGTTTGAGTCCAGACTGGACTACAAAGAGAGATCTTGTCACCAACAAACAGCCATGACAACAGAGCTGGGGATTTCAGACCTGTGGAAACCAAGGGATGCCTGGGGCCACCACAGCTGGGAGCCACCAGGGCAAGGACAGGGCAGCGGCGAGGCGGGGAGTATCATGCTGGCCGTTGATTTTAGACTTCTAGACTCCAGAAATGTAGGCAACTGGTTTTGTTTTTTTTCTTCATGGTGTTGGAGATTGAACCCAGGTCCTTTGTACTGAGCTACCTCCCCAGCCCTTTTTATTTTGTTTGTTTGAGTTTTGTTTTGGTTTTCTCTGTAGTCCAGGCTGGCCTTGAGCTCACAGTGATCCTCTTGCCTCAGCTTCCCAAATTCTGGGATTACAGGTTTGCACCACCATGCCCAGCTTTGCTTTTGCTTTTTAAGCCTGGACGTTGTGGTGCTGGGTTACTACAGCCCTGGGAAATGGACACCAGCCCTGTAATGGTCCTGAAGGGGAAAAAGGGGCTGGCCTTTGTGAGGGCTGAGGCAGCTGCTTTGCCCCAGCCAGCAGTCTGGGTGTGACTGACCCCTGCTGAGTTGGGGTCCCAGAAAGCTGCTTCCGGGGGTGGCGGTGGGTGAGAGGTGGAGGTTTGGAAGGACCGTGGTGCGGTCTCAGGTCACGTTAGCTCTCTGATTAGTAACCCAGAGTGCTAGTGTTTTCAGGTTCCCAACTGAAGCTGTAATCTCAACATTCTGGGAGGCTGAGGCAGGAAGATCCCGCCCAGTCTAGGTTGCTTAGCAACACTTTGTCTCAAAATAAAAAAAATAAAAGGACTGGGGGCATATTCCAGTTTGAAGGCCCTGATCCAATCCCTAGGTCCGAAGAGAAAACCAAAAAGTAATCATCCCTAGATGGAGAGGCCTCCCATTACTTCCATAAGTCAGTTTGTAAATTCAGTTTTGCCTGTGATGAAAAAAATGCACAGACCAGGGAGAACCAGGAAGACAGCTGAGCCCCTGCCTGTGAGACAGCCCGCAGCTGGTTGAGCAATTATTTAGAGGATGACAATATGCAACATAGTAGCTATTACAGATTTCCTACTGTCTTATCACTGTTTTGTTTTATTTTTGTTTTTTTCCATTAAAAATAAATAAAAAATAAAAGTCAAGCACATTAAAAAAAAAAGAAAAGAAAAATATGCATAGAGGGAGGGGAAGCTGCTGAGTTAAACCAGCAGAAACACTGCTACACAGACTTGTGTGTGGCACACACCTTAGTCCCAGCGTGCAGCAAGCTGAGGCAGGAGAATTGCTGAGTTCGAGGCCAACCTGCACTGCAGAGGGAGACCCAGTCTCAAGGCCCCTCCCAATAAAAGGTCTTTAATAGCTACAGATTTCAGACATCTTTGACAGAGAAATTTAAAAAACCCCTGAAAATTCTGCAATCAAATTATATAATAATCAAAGGAAGAACAGATTAGACAGAGCTGAAAAACCACTGACCCAGAAGATAACTGCAAAGAATACTGGCCTGTGTTTTGTTGTCATGAGAGGGTTTCAAGAAAACTGCACAGAAGCAGTGCCTGCAGGGGCAGTGCCTGAGGATGCCCACAGCTCATGGCAGCACCACCCGGCCTTGCTGGCCCCAGAGCCCAGGCAAACCTTGCCTCTTCACTTGGTGGTAAGACTGAGAAAACGGGTAGTGGATGCACGAGACCTGCTGTGGCCTTGGCCAGGTGGCTGTCCCGGGAGCTCATTTGAGTCACCGCCGTGTTCTGCATGGAAACTGCGGAGCCAGAGGGCGGTGCTCAGAGATGCAGATAGGAGCCCGGGTTTGTGTTACAGAGCGGAAAGAACCTTCAGAAGTGAAGCTGAAATACATTTTCATATAAACGAACACAGTGTTTTTGCCAGCAGACCCACACTAAAGGAAACACGAATGGTTTTCTGTTTGTTTTGGCTAAAGGAAAGTGACCTCAGGTGAAAGGTTGGAGTTGTTGGAGGGAAGGAGGAAAACTGAACAGGCATGTACGCAGAAAAGACCAAGTGATTGTTGACTGCAAAAACGACCTGTGTCTTTTGGGTTTCAAGTGGGTACAGGACTAAAGCATGCTAAGTCAGACAGTGGGCAGGTGGAGGAAAACTGTTTCAGGGAGAGGGGAAGAATTAGTTTGTGTTAGGCAAGCTCAGGACGTGTTGTATTATGTGATGGACTGTGATATCTGCGCTAAAATGATTGATCTTAAGCCTGGAAGAAGCAGGAGACGAGAGGAAATGGGGCTTCGAACAAGTGGGTCAAGCGGAAGGCCGTCGGCACTGAGACCGGGGTGTCGGTAAGGGGGTTTACGCGCTCCAATTAAAAGACAGGATTGGGATGGGATGTGAAGGCATAACTTGGCTGGCTCTTTAAAAGAAATACATTTAAAGCAAAGGAATGGAAACTCACCAGAAGAAAGTCAGTGTGGCTATTTTAATATGGAAGTGGACCAAGGCAAAAAATAGCAAATAAAGAAATGATAAAAGGTTAATTTCAGTAGACTACTTTAAAAATGTAAGGACCTGATGACTGAATGGAAGTGGAAATACCCATAGTCACAGTGGGATAGTTGCACACACATCTCAGGTGAGTACTAGGGACTGAACCAAACTCATTCCCACCCTTTTTATTTAGAGACAGCGTCTCTGAGTCACTGAGTCACCCAGGCCAGCTTGAACTTGTGATCCTCCTGCCTCAGCCTCCTGGAGTGCTTTGATCATGAGCGCATCTCCCTCCCCCCATACCCATCTTCCATCAGATTCATACATAATGTTTGGTTTTTGTGTCTCTCTAGTTTTCTAACTGGCAATAGCTTCCTCCACTGACCACCTTCTTCCTCCCGTCACTTCAGCTTTTTTCTTTCTGGTTTTGTTTTAGAGACAGGGTCTTGCTATGCAGTTGAGGCTGACCTTGAACTCACTGTGTAGCCCAGGCTGCTCTTAAACGCAGGAGGATTCTCCTGCCTCAGCCTCTCAGCACTGGGACTAAAGGTATGCCCCACCACACCCCACTCAGCACTAGCCTTTTGAAGGAGTAAGGGCAATTGTCAGATCTCTCTGTGGATTTGTCTGATTGTTTCCTCATGGTTGCTTTTTCATTGTTCTTTATCTTGTATTTCCTATAAACTGGAAGTGAGAGGTCTTGGAGGCCCGACTGTACTCAGGCGGATATTTTGGGCAAAGCCAAATGTGGATGCTCTGTGCCTTGTCCTGCCAGCTGGTCCTCTGCGGAGTCATCACTTGGAGCGCGTGCAGTCCTGGCTTCCTCCTCTGCAATTAGAAGGCACGTGCGGGATGGGTCCTGCGCACTGTGCGGTCATTGTCTCGTCCCCAGGAACATTTTACCCAGTGGTTGTCAGCTTTCACACATAGTATTTGAATCCATTTTATTATGAGTTTGCAAAAAGACTCCTCCCCCGTCCTGTCATTCTTTCAGTTACCTGTTGGTTTCTGGAAAGCTGTTTTCCTGCTTCCTCTGTTTTGTGTCCTTCATCCTAAACAGGCAGGGTGAGGCTGGATTCTCTGTTTAGTGGCCGTCATCAAAGTGAGGGTTTGTCTGGAGTCAGCCCCCCACAGAGGCCAGTGTTTCCTCCTTTTCTCTGCCTGCTTTCGAGCGTCACCGGGGTTCATGATTGCGTTCATGCAGCGTGTTGCAGTCAGCTGTCGTCCTTTGGTCTCAGTGCCTTCGCCACGTTCTCAGGAGAGTCCCTTCATCCTGGCCATCTGGTCTTTGAGGGCTTGCTCGTGTGTTGCACTCGGTCTTTGTCTTCAGGATGGAGCCCGGAGTTGGCGTCGTGGGCAGAGAGGACTTGCTGTGGGAGCGTGGCCCTGCCCTTCTTCCTCCGGTGGTTTGGGCGGCCAGGTCTTTGCTCTGCTGTTTAGACTGGATGAGCTTTAGAGTTGCGCTGGTGGCTCTGTGTCCTAGGAGAGGGGAGGTCTTCTCTGCAGGCTGCACTGTGTCTTTGTTTATTTTGTTTTGGGCTCTTCTTACCATTTTCAGGTTAGAGACTCCTGTCTCTCACCACTTTGCCCATGGACTTTCCTCATGGTCATTTCTCTCCTCTCCTGCAGCCTCTCAGTTTTGTTATTTTGCTGACAGTGATGCCTTCTGTTGTGTGCGTTTTCCCCATTAGCCCCTTGCAGTTGCATTTTTAATTCTGCTGTCATGTGATAATTTTGCTTCCTTTTCAAATCTTGGCTTGTATCTTAGCTTGTTGTCTTTTAATTTCATCCTGTTCTCATTTTTGTGCTTCATGTCCTTTTAAAATGTCTTATTTTAATTTTTAAAATAAAGGCAGCGTCTGGCTCTTAGCATTGACAACCAGAAGCACACGCAGAATTATTTCAGACTCATGCTTATTCTTTGTGGTTTTTGTGTGTTGGGGTGGGTGCAGGTGCTCTACCACTGAATCATATCCCCTGTCCTTTTAAAAGCTATTTTGAAAATTTTGAGCCGAGTCCTGCTCAGTTGCTCAGGCTGTTCTCACACTTGGTATCCTCCTGCCTAAGGCTCTCGAGTCACTGGGATTACAGGTGGCATAGTTTTCTTCTGTCCCTGCCTTTTTTTGTCCTGATTGGCCTTTGACTGGTGCTTGCCAGTCTGGGTCTGAGCTCTCATGTGCTGTGTGTGTGGCTGCTGGAAGAAACCACAGGAGCCCTCGGGATCAGCCCTCCCCTCGCCAGTCTGGTGCCTGAGTGATGGGTGGGCAATGGCCCTGTTTTCTGTCCTTCTGTGTAAGCCAAGTGTCCCTGAGGAGTGTGTCGAGGTCACCTCTGGTTGGCACTGTTGGCTGCTTCTGAGGGCAAAGGCTGTCTGGGTTCTGACCGTGCTGGCGAGCTGTCCCCTACTTCCAGTTTAGGCTTAACAGTGCTTTGTGCTTGTGGAAAGATGGAAGAGGGCCCCTCTCTTTCCTTGCCCTCTCTGTCCCTTCTCTTTCCCGTCACTCAGTCAGTCTTCCTCCTCCAACCCCTGGGAGCTTGCTTTCTGTCCCATGGCTTTGCTCGCCCTGGACGTTTCGTGGAGGTGGTGGTGTGCCTGCGATTCTCCGTAGCATCCTGCTTTCAGGTTTGTCCCAGCTGTGCCTGTGCAGGACCTGGCTCTTTCACGTGGCTGAAGAGTGCTCTGCGTGGTTAACGAGTTACCTTGGGGGTAGACGTTTGACTTGCTTCTTCCTTTTGGCTGTCGTGAGTAGAGCTGCTTTGAATGTTCACGTACAAATAATTGTTTAAATACCTGTTTTCAGTTTTTTGGGTATTTGCTGTGGCTATGAGTGGAACTGCTACATAGTTCAGTGTTTACCTTACTGAGGAACTTCACACTATTCCACCATGGCAGCGTTACTCTCCATTCTCTCCTGTATATTATCATTATAATTTTTCCACATTTTCCAATACTTTACTTTCCATTTGTTTTGATTATGCATTTCCTTACCAATTAGTGACACCGAGCATCTTTCATGGGTGTGTTGGTCGTGCACGTATCTGGAGAAATGTGTGTTCAGTCCCTTTGTCATTTGGGTTGCCTTTTTTTTTTTTTTTTTTTTTTTTGGTGGCATACGAGATTGAACCCAGGAATACCCAGCTGCATCCCAACCCCTCCTTTTTTAGAAAAAGTTTTGAATCAGGGTGTCACTAAGTTGCCCAGGCTGGCCTTGAGGTGGTGATTGTCCTCCTTCCGCTCCCAAGTGCTGGGATCCCAGGCAGGCCCTCTCTCCCTTGGTTGCCTTTCGTTAGTGAGTTGTAAGAGCTGCTCACATATTCCAGAGGTTAGACCCTTATCAGTACGTGTTTTGTGAATGTTCTCTCCCATTCTCTTGGTTGTCTTTTTGCTGTCTTAAAAATGTCCTTTGAGGCACAAAAGTTTTCCATCTTAATGAAGTCCAGTTTGACTGGTTTTTTTCCTTTGGTTGCTTGTACTTCTGGTGTCATGTTTAAGAAACCATCACCAAACCCAAGGTCAAGAAGATACAGTCCTGTGTTCTTTTTTTTTTTTTTTTTTTTTGTGGCACCGGGAATCGAGCTCACAACCTCGCACCTGCCTGACAGGCGTGTAAGCCGCTGAGCCAAACTCCCAGCAGTCCTGTGTTCTTGTAGGTTAGTTCTTCTAGTTATCTGATCCATCCTTCTTGATGTATGTGGCATGAAATAAAGTTCTAGCGTTACTTTCCTAACGTGTGGCTATTCACTTGTCTCAGCACTGATTATTCAAGAGGGTCACTTTTCAGCTAGAATCTGCCTCTCAGGGTCATCAAGCACTTCTGTGGCCATTTCCTGTTCTTTTTCCTTGAGACAAGGTTTTGCTGTGTAGTCCGTGCTGGCCCTGAACTCATGCTGTAGCTCTGGCTGGCCTTCAACGCAGTGATCCTCCTGCCTCAGCCTCCCGAGTGCTGGGATTGCAGGTGTGCACCACCATGTCCACATTCTGTAGTGTTTAGAGCCAGTGAAAGCTTTCCAGCCCTGGTTGGTCATGTGACCACTTCGATGGGGCTCAGCGGGGTTTTTAGTAGAACTGTTCTTACCTGTGGTCAGTACCACCTAAAAGGTTTAGGAGGAAATCTCTGCACTTCACTTTTTTTTTTTTTTTTTTTTTTTTTGTGGCACCGGAGATCGAACTCACAACCTCGCACCTGCCAGGCAGGTGCTTAAGCCACTGAGCCAAATGCCCGGCCCTAGTATTTTTGAAACAGGGTCGCACTGTGTAGTGCAGGCTGGCCTTGCACTCACGTTGTAGCCCAAGCCGGCCTCGAACTCACAACGCTTCGCCTACCTCAGCCTCCTGAGTGCTGGGATTAAAGGTGTGCGCCACCACGCCAGGCTTGCACTTTACTTTTTAAAGACCTCTTCTCTTTTTCACATTTGAGAGTATGGACTCGATTCATTTCTTCCTGCAGTTTGGTAAAATTTCAAACAGGACTCATCTCCAGAGACCCAGGCTCGATTGCCGGAGCGTGTTTGAACTTCTGCAAAGATGACTCCAGGGCTCAGCTTGGTCTAGGGAAGACTGGGATGCGTTCTTTGTCTCTGTGTGGCTTTAAGAGGCTAAGTAAAACCAGGCTTTCCAGACTGAGGTCCGATAGTCTGTGTCATTTTTGTCTATTAGTTAAAATTGCTTCAGTGTATTTTTATATCTAAAGTAGTATTTCATATGAGCTGGAATTTTGCTGTTTATAGAAACCCCTTGGTGTGTGAATAACTTCAGCAAAGCGTGTAGTTGTGACCCTGAACTCCGCTGGCGGGACCCTGTCCTCTGGGGATGATACTGGGTACAGGGAGCAGCCTCAGGGACAGCGTGTCTGTTGCAATGTTCAGTGTCAGGAGTTGTGAACAGAGGCTGGGCCGTGGCTTGGCGGGAGAACACCTGTATAGCATGGGCAAGGCCCTGGGTTCCCTTCTAGCACCAACAAAACAAAGCTTGCACACAGCTTGGGGCCCAAGGCCAGGTTAGGAAAGCTGCACCGGACTTGTGCACTGACTGACACGTGGGCTGGTGGAGACAGCCGAGCAGCACCAGGACTGGCCCGAGCCCTGGGTGCGCATGGGTTGTCGGGTTTCACCTTCGCCACTGTGGTCATTGCTGTGAGCAGGCCGGGCTGGGGGCCCCAGGTCACGCGCTGGGGAGGGCGGGGTCCAGACCAGCGTGCTGCACAACCACCCGGTTGGTTTGCAGCTGCCCCAGGTAATTGAGGAAAGCAGGAGCCCAGCCAGTGCTTCCTGTGGTGGGGGAAACAGAGAGGCCCAGCCACGTTTACAGAGTGCGTGTCAGCCGTGTGTACAGCACCGGGCAGGCGGGTGGAGGAGGGGTGACAGGAAGCTTCTGAAATGCTACTTGGGTTCATGTCGGGTAGTGGATCTGCTTTCCTGCACTGTCTGAAGTGAGCGTGCCACCTTAGACTGACGAGAATGCACCCACAAGCCTGCTCGCCCTCCTTCTCCGAGGGTGCTGGGGCGCATGCCTGCGCTCGGGCAGCGGGTCTGGTGCAGCGGGTCTGGTGCAGCGGGCTGTGAAGCCTGCCTCAGCCTCTCCTCCCGAGCGTTCGTGAACAGGCCTGAAGCTGACAGAGCTGTTGGATCAGAAGAGACTGACAGGAGCCAAATGTAAGAAAGGGCACGACTTGCAAAAACATGGGGTTTAAGTTTCACAATATCCTATTGAACGCGTGCATTGTGTGGAACAGCTTAGTTATGTTGCCTTTTTAAAAAAACTTTTCTGTGTTGCAAGTAAATCTAAACTTATCTAAGCAGGGAGTTATTTTATGGGACAGACATTCAAACCATTTAGTCTGTTAACACTGTTGGTTTTCTCTTGGATAGTTCTTAACTCTGCCAGCATCCTTCAGCGACGGAGGAAATGAAGTAGAAAAGGATATAGAGAAATCAGACAAAGCAAAAGAAGATTAATCAAATGTGTGGTTTGGGAAAGCAGGTTATTAAATGAGGGCGCCCTCTCCTGTGTCAGGAGTGCACCGACCCCAATGAGAAGGGTGTGGCCCAAGAGGGGAGTGGATGGCGTTCCCCAGGGCGCGGACAGGTGGCCATAGCTGGGCTTTATCCCAGCTAAGGCCTGCGGGTGGGGCAGCTGGCTGAGTGGGAAGCGCTGACAGTGCTGCTGCCCCGTTCTGGTTTTCCACTGTGCCGGTGCCTTCAGAGGCTGGATCGAGGCTCAGGCACCTGGTAGAGCAGCTTTGGTTCTGTGTGTGTCTCCTTGACCTCTCATTTCTTTAGGAAAATTTCCAAGCAGACACGATGTAGAGACAAGTCAGTTGGACAGGGTGTGTCTGTGCCCCCCGCCTTTGTCGGGCATGTTGAAGCAGATTCTGTGGTGCTGGTTACTTTACCAAGGACCCCTCTGCCCCACTGCAGCTGCCTGGGAGGCCCAGGGTCCCGTCCCTGTCATCGCCACGGTCCCAGCAGTGCTTGGCACCCAAGTGTTCAATAAACATTTGCTGAAATTCGGCGACTTCATTCCTTAGCTCCGAGGGGACGGGTTTTATCCTGCAGGTTGGCAGTGCTGAGTGAGTGCTTCCCGCCCCGCTGACCCCCAAGCAGCGTGTCTGGCGGACGCCACTGCTGGTGCTTACACTTTGCCCCTCGGGGCAGCGCAGCCGGGCCAGGCCGCCCGTGTGTGCACATTCGTGTGTAAATTCACCCCAGGAAAAGGAGGAGGATCGTTTTGGCTGTAGTTTAATCTGAGCCTATGAAAATAAACATAATGAAAAGCAAATCTTCCCCAAACATAATTTTATTTTCGTTTGCCAAGAACCACAGAGAGCATTGAAATTGGACGCTCGTCGTGTCCCTGGAGATGCTGGCGTGAGGCACAGTGATTGTTCACAGGTGGGGAGGCGGAAGCAGAGTGGGGATTTTACCTGTGCGCCTGGCTCCTCGAGGGCCCCCCCGCGTGTGATCCTTCTGCCCCGATGCCCCTTGCCCTGGCCCTGGGCTGTGGGACCATTGGCCATGTCTCCGTTGGGACAGTCCTTGGGCGGGCTGAGGCCACAAGCCTCGGAGGCCACCCTGCTGTGTCCTTATTCCGCCGCAGGTGACTGGTTAGTAATTTTTATTATTTTGGTTTAGCCTTCTGTTGTTTCTTTTTCAGCTTTAAGAACATGCAGGTTTATTCTCTTTTCCCGCACACGTACTGCCTGCCTCCTGTTCCTGAGCTGAACTACTCCTTTTGCATTGTGGTGCTGGGGGTGGAACCCAGGGCCACAGCCAGGCCCGAGTCCTCCTCTGCCTGCTGTCATCTGGAGAGCGTGTCAGACTGTCCTCATCGCTCCTTTCACTCCTTCGGTGGTTTTGAGCTACTCTATTTTTTAATGTGCCACCGTTTATTCAGCCACTTGCCTGTTGGTGGGTGTGTGGGTTATTTTTCATGTTTTGCTGCAGCAGTTAGAAATAGCCTTGTGTAAACTTCACTGTATATTTTGCCAGGGTGTCTTTGGGGCTGGGCCCCTGGGGTGGGTTTGCTGGACTGAGGGGTGAGTGTGACTGTGGTCTTGTTTTGTTTTGTTTTGTTTTCAGGTCTCACTGATGGTGAGCCTAGTAGTTTAGTTTTAACAAGTTTTCCACCTACTGCTGTGAGCTAGGTCGAGCATCTTTTTATGTGTTTCAGGGTCACTCGTACTTCTGTCTCTGTCAAACATTGGTTCCTATTTTCTGTTCAGGTGGTTGCTCTGTGCTCGGGTTTGAGAGGTCTGTATCAGCGATGTTAGCCCTCCCCGCCATTCCTGGTGTTCTGTAAGCAGCTGCCGAGCACTGACCAGGGCCCCCAGCTAAAGGAGCTGGCCAGGCAGGCACTCAAGGCCACCCTGGCGAGGGGGCCGCCTTCTTCACAGTGGAGGCTTTTGATCTGGGTCCTGAGCTTAGTAGTTTTCAGCGGGGAGAAGAGTTGCTGAGGACCCCCGAGCAGAGCACAGTGTGGTGCGTGAAGGGGTCAGGCGTGAAGGGCTGAGGCAGGTGAAGAGGAGCCTGTGGGATCCTCGCGTTTCCTGTTGATCCCACCATGGCTCCTCCTCGGTGCCTCTCAGTGGGTTCTGACCCCAGTGCAAGAGTGGGCGAGGCCAGTGTTTCCGGAGCCTGCCAGGTACTGTGGCAGGTGGCACTGCGGGAGGTGGGGAGCGCCCCCCTTAGCT
The DNA here is from genome assembly GCA_004363535.1 of Dasyprocta punctata. NCBI lineage: Eukaryota > Metazoa > Chordata > Mammalia > Rodentia > Dasyproctidae > Dasyprocta > Dasyprocta punctata. The sequence goes on along the minus strand of RJWM01000563.1, from coordinate 165,097 downwards.
CCCTCCGACTGCAGCTCCTGGGTCCTGGGTCCTGGGTGTGGGAGTGGAGCAGTGCCCATGTTAACCTGCACTGTCAGGCTCTCATGTGGGATCTGGGGCACACTCGGAGGGTCACCAGGGCACGGAGACAGGAGCGCTGAGGGCTGAAATCAGTGGTTAACAAGCGAACTGGGTGGCATTGTGTTACCAGCTGCAGCTGGGAGTGGGGAGAGAGATGTGCGCGTTCCTGATCCTGTTATACTAATCAAGGAGCACGTGCGTGGGGTGGGGACAGCTGGAGGGTGAGGGCCAGTGAAGACGGTGGTTCGAGATGAGGACATTTCAAGTGTGGTGCCTTGGACCCTGGGGCACCAGCATGTCGCCCCAGATAAGAGAGTGACCCTCTTTAGACTCCGGTATCCAGGCTTGCTCCCTCCTGGCCTCAGTATGGCTGCTATGGTACTAGGCATTGTGACGGTTCGAGGCTGAGAAGAAGAGAGAAGTGGCGTTGAAGGGCCGTGTTCTCTGATTCCAGTGAAGCAGCTCGCCCTTCTCCCCACCCTGCCCACTTCTGCTTAGGTCTTTTTGACCCACCTGGACTGAGGAGCAGCTGCTTAGCACTGAGGCCAAGGGTGGCTGGACCACCAGCACCCCACTGCGAATCGGGACTTGAGGTCTTTGTAGCAGTGCAGGGAGGGGCGTGGGTGTGACTGTAACAAGGTCACACCACAGGAAGGGAAGTGCCCCAATAAGGAGGGCGTGACTGTGGACTGAGATGAAGGGCAGTCTTTGGTCGACTTTTGGGGATCTGGGTTTTATGTTTTTGGGACTTCTTTCCTGGTTCCATGCTGCCTGCCTCACATTAATGGGACAAGAATGAGGCATTTTCCCTCATCTCAGTGGAAACTTTAATGGATGTGGTCACTTAATCTTTGTGGCACTGGGGGAAGAGAATGAAGGTGGTAGCAAAGGGGAAGTTGGGTTATGTTATTGATTGGTAAGAAATAATGGTTGATATACTGGGCATGGAGGCATGCACATATAGTCAGGAGGCTGAGGCAGGAGGATTGCTTGAAGATTACCTGAGACCAGCCTAGGCAGCATAATGAGACCTTGTTAAAAAAAAAAATGCCCTTTTTTCTATGCCTTGGTATTTTAGGGGGTCTTCAGAGAAGCCCTCTGCGGGCTTCTTTGTTAATAACGATCAGCAGTGCTAGTCAGGCTCTGTGGAGCTGAGAGGAATCAGCCGCCCTTCCTGCTGTGAGGCCTCACGCCTGGCGGCCGCAGGGCCCAACTACCTGACCACCTCGGCTCCCGACTGGCTGGGTGGGGGCTGGCTTTTGGGTGGGTTGCAGGCAGTTCTGGGCCAGGACGAGTGTGTGGATGGTGTGTGAGTAGGTGGAGGAGTTCACTTTTGTCCCTGTGACCTTCATCCAAGTTGGTGGGAAACTTCTGTGCCATTACCATTGAGAGACTTTAATTCTTACTCCTCTCAATTTCTTGATTTGAAAAATGGCGATATTACTGTGGGCTGGGTATCCCTCTTCAGAAATACCTGAGGCCAAAAGTACTTCAAATCTGAAAGTTTTTCAGATGTTGAAATATTTGCATAGGCTTTCCTGGTTTGAGTATTCTCAGTCAGGAAATATGAAAAGTGACATTCTCCAAAATCTAAACTGTTTGGGAAAGCTTGTGAGGGTGCAAAAAGTTTGAATTTCAGGGTTTTCTGGATTTTGGTTTCTGGGTTGGTGATGCTTGGCACGTACCCACCTTCCAGGGTGACTCGAGGATTGTGGGGTGCAAGCGGCTGGTGTGTGTGGGGTTAAGGAAGCATGTGGGTAACCTGTGGCCCTGGGTGTGCTGGGTGAACAGATGATTGTGCTTCCTGTTTATGAGTAATGGTACTTATAAACTATGAACTGTAGAAGAAGCTTTGAGGTGGGAGCCAGGAGGCCATGAGATTTCGTTTGTGATCGTCACTAACTATTTACCCTTTGACACATTAGTCAGGCTCTCCGTTGTGGGGTATTCTTGTTTGCTAATTGGCTATGTTTGTGTCTGAGTCATGAATCACAAGTGTCTATTACAAAAATACTTGTGAAAATTTGAGGTGATCAATGAATTTGTAGTACTAAGCTGTACTAGCTTCTTGCTCTGGAAAATTGTGATAATTGTTTTTTGTGTTAATTTTTTGTTTTTTGAGCCATGGTCTCACTGTGTGGTCCAGGATGGTCTCGAACTCACTGTGAGCCCAGGCTGGCCGGAGACTCGTGTTGATCCTCTGTCCCTAGAGTTGAGATTACAGGTGTGCACTACCACTATGCCCAGTTTGTGTATTAATTTTTTTTTCTTTATTTCTTTTTCCGTGTGGTACCAGGGATCGAACTCACGACTTTGTGCTTGGCAGGCAGGTGCTTACGCTGCTGAGCTAAATCTCTGGCCCTGTGTATTAATTTCTTATGTGAATAGACCTCCTCATTACATGAACTTGGTTGGGTGTGTTGCTTAACACCTGGGTTTAATGTTGTTGAAGGACTAAAAAGATTTTAGGACAGATGATAGCTGAAGCGAATATTTGCCAAATTTTCACTCCTTTCTTCTTTTAGTCTGCTCCCCTCACCCATTTCCAGGCCTTTCTGCCTGCAGCCCTGGGGTCCAGGTCACCCTGCCCCATACACGGCGCTGTCCTTGGTTGCCCCTAGACTTGCACTCATTGGCTGTTTGCAGCTGTATTTGGGGTCATTTTATCAGGGGTGTGGGAATTTTCAAACTTGGAAGCACGGGATGCCATCAGCCAGAGATTGTGTTTCTAGCCTTGTATTGATCAGCTGTGTTTCCCCGTCATGATTTTGCTTCAGAGCAGTGGTGGCTGTGTGCCTGGGGCAGGCTGGGTGCCTCTGAGTAGTTGCGGTCCCCCCTGCTCCCCCGCTGATTCCCTCTGTGTCCTGGGAGCTCCTTGCGTGCTCTGACTGGGCTGGCAGTGGCTGTTGGGCACGCTGTGGCTCCTTAGCTGTGGGGTCACTCCGCTTCGCTTTCTTCGTGAGGTGTCTCTGAGGGGTGGAAGTTCTCACTTGCGGTACATTGAATGTAGCACAGTGTCTCATGTTACTGGAGCATAAGACTAATTTTGTTATCAAAGTACAGAAACATGGGCATGTCAGATCCATGCTTTTTCTTTAGCTATTTCTGTTGGTGAATTACTAATTGTAATTTTATGAATTTTATTATATTAAATAAGGAGTAATGTTTTTTGAGACAGTCTCTCTATGTAGTCTAGGCTGGCCTTGAATACACTATGTATCTTGGGCTATCTTGAACTCACAGTAATTCCCCTGCCTCAGCCTCCCAAGTGCTGGGATTACAGACCTGTGCCACCATGCCTGGCACAGTAAATACTTTTCTTTTCTTTTTTTTTGGCGGGGGGGACCGGGAATCAAACTCAGGACCTCAGGTTTGCCAGGCAGGCGCAGTGCCATTGAGTTAAATCCACAGTCCCTGAATACCTAACAGGAAAAAAAAATCACAAAAATGAAATAGTGAATTTTAAATATTTAAATCAAAGTTTTCTTTTTTTAAATTTTATTTTAAAGATAGTAAAATCCAACAAAACAACAGAGAACAAAGTTGATCAAAACAAAGCAGTAGACTTGGTACAGAACTTCAAAGCAAGATACTAGGAAAACACTAGCTACTATAGTATATCTTGTTATCTTCACAATAGTTGTTTATTTCATCAGGTATAGCAAAATCAAGCCAAAAAGAAAACAGAATAAAACCAATCAAAACAATAGTGAATAGAGCAAAACAGCAAGAATAATATTGGGCCTAAAGACTACATAGAAGGAAATCCCCCATTAAATCAAAATTTTCAACATCAGCTTTTTTGGTGTACAGAGTCTAAAAAAGAATGTCAGAAATAAATTTCTATGTGCACTACAGTGAAAATGCCAGAAAGCATTCTACTTTTACTTCAGTTATCACACCTGAGGAAGTCTGCACACATGGCAACAGCGTCTTTTGCTTTCCTGGCCTTTTTGTAGGAACATACTTGCATCTCTGTGGTCTTGCTGTTTTGTCAGGAGTTTCTTTTTATATTATACAGTGTGTAGTTAATAGGAACATAAAATATTAATAAAATAAATTCCTAAGTAAATTATTAAATTACTAATAGGCATATTGCATTTAGAACAGACATCAACATTTTCACATCACTTGCTTCCAAAACCTAAAAAATAACATCAGAAATAAATTCCTGTATGAACTCAATGAAAATACCAATAGAACTCTGCTACAAAAATAAGCTTTGCTTCAAATGTTACGCCCAAGGCAGCTTCACACATGACATGCATGTTCTATACCCAAGTATCACTTACACTGGTAGAACGTATGTTTTGTTTTCCTGTACTGTCTTGTAGGGCACAGTTGACATTGTTTTTGTTTTCCTGTTGTTGTAGTAGGTCTTTGTGGCGTGGCACCTGCCTGTTCACTTGTCAGTTCACCAGTGTGCTCCACAATTTTTTTGCATAGTTCCCTGGGCAGAAACACTTTGGTTTTCCTCTGCTGTAAATGTTCTCTTAGGAGCTCCAGTTCCAGTCCTCTAAGAAAATTTCTCAGTGATGTTTTGCACTTGTTGTTTTCTTTTTTTTTTTTCTTTTCTTTTCTTTTTTTTGTCTTTTTGAGACAGGGTCTCACTATGCAGTTCAGGCTGGCATTGAGCTCACTTTGTAGCCCAGGCTGGTCTTGAACTCACAAGGATCCTCCTGCCTCAGGCTCCTGACTGCTGAGATGACAGGCATGCGCCACCATGCCCAGCTCGCTTGTTATTTTCTTTGTAAACTATCAAATCATTTATGCCACATGTGTTTAGGATTGAGTAAAGCAGAGCCATTGGCTAACGCTTTGTGTTTCAAGTGAAATCATAGTTGCTACATAACTCATCAAAAACATCTATTCCACCTTTGATTTTTGTTGTTGAAAATGTTCATCTCAGGCTTCTGTTTTGTCAAGGTTTCCCTTGTCAATATTTCTGTTATGGTGAAACGTTGACATTAGCAGTACCAGTTTGTTCTTTGCCATGCACAAGACCAATGCTATATCTTTCTGAAATCCAATGATTGTACTATAAAATTCTCTGTTTTGAAATTGCAACATTTCATTTGGAATTTCTGCATTGTTCCTGCATACAGTTTCTGTGCTGGTCAACTTCTGCTCCGTTAGCAAATGTAACATCAATTGGACACCGATAAACCAGTTGTCAGATGTTGCATTCTAATTAGTTGGGGAGATGGGACCAACAAGTCTGCCCACAACATCATTCGGTTTATTACTACACGAATAAGGACCTGATGGATGAGTTCCAGGACAAATGTCTGAATTGAAAGCATAATAAATCTTTGCATCTACAAGGGCATACATTTTTATGCCATATTTTGATTCATCACTTTTCCAAAGTCTTTGTTGTTATTGTTGTTGTCTTTTTGAGGCGGGGTCTCACAATGCAGTCCAGGTTGGCCTTGAACTCATTTTGTAGCCCAGACTAGCCTTGAACTTGCAGCAGTCTTCCTGCCTGAGCCTCCCAAGTGCTGGGATTACAGGTGTCGCCACCACGCCTGGCTCCATAAGTGTTTTACATTCCTCAGATCACCATAAAAAAATCATGCTCAGTACAGCAGACCCATGAATGCTTTCAATTTAGCTAGTGAGGTGTCATAATAAATACATTTTTGAATATGACTGTTGGTGCATACAGAACATTTAATTGCATTATTCAACCTTTGTGTATTTCACAGCATCTTGTAGCATTGCATCTGTTACCATTTCCAACACTGAATGGCAGTGCTGGCATTCTGTCCAATAGCTTTCACTCCTGCCAAGACCTTCGCTATATTTTTGGACCTAGTTCTACCATTGGGTTCATCCATTTGGTTGGGTCGCCATTTCATCACGTTTTGCCTAGTCAGGTACCTGCTCACTTTGCTGCTTTCTTCATGTGAATCGGTCAGGTCTGCGTTCCCTGTGTCTGTCTCAGTCGATTCTTGCTCCAGTTCACTGTCATGTGAACTTTGGCTCACACAGCCAACGTCAAAGTCGTCGCTGTTGTTGTCGTTGTCATTGTTGCCATCATCCACTCACACCATTCTTCTGTTATGACAGCGTGTATTTTACCATAATCTTCATCATCTGTGCATGAGTAATCTGATGATTCACTTTTGACCTCCTCCAAAACTTATAAATCTGTTTTTTCATGTGCTGTTGTACTGGACTGGGCTACTTCTACCAGAAAAATCAAAACTTTTTTTTTTTTTTAAATAAATCCTAGAGTGGTGTGGGTCTGTTGGATCCTCTGCAATGCTCGGGTAAACTTATGCAAAACAAGCTGCAGCCTAAAGGTGGGTCTCAGTCCCATTTTGACACTTCCGCCATGTGTACATCCCTCGCCTTTCGTCATTCCAGTGGGAAAAAACAGAGGTGGCCTCCTGTATCCCTCAGAGAAAGCTGCTGAGATGCACAGCTGGCTACTGTTACACTAAAGTACAGATTTACTGTAGAAAAAGCAAGGGATGGGCCTGCTGAACCTAGTTTTATTATTTTTTTCCTAAACATATTTAATATTCTTTTTTCAATTCCAGTCATGGAGAAATGCTTCCTGCTGGGCATGGTGGTGCACGCCTATAATCCCAGCACCCAGGAGGTGGAGCAGGAGGATCGCTGTGAGTTCAAGGCCAGTCTTGAATACACAGGGAGACCTTTTCTGGGGAAAAAAGCTTCTGTGTTGTCTGCCGAAGTGTTGCCTCTTGAATGCCGTCCAGAGTCCTCCCAGAACTCACTTGTGCTTCTGGTGCACAAGGGAAGGATCTGGTTGGGCCCCCTCAGACCTTGTTTGTCCAGCAGTCCCTCCTTGCGGTCTGCACGGGCGCCTTGTCACACATCGGGCTTCTGGGCTGCCAAGACCCGTTTCTTGGTTATCTTGGATCCCCAAATTCTACTTCGGCGATTTGCTGTACGGAACCATCGGGACGCGTACAGACACTAGACACTGAGCCTAGGAATGTGCGCCCGAAGGTGCTTGTGTTAACGTGGGCCATGTGTACTGTGCGTGCATGTTGGTGAGAAGTTAAATGTGTAAGTCAGAGACCCTGTCGTTTCTGCTCCCCTCTTTTGCTTTGGGTTGTGCCCTGTGTGATTGCCATGGCTTGAGTCTCTGTCCACCACTTGGTCTGCTGGGGTGGGGGCCTGGTGGCCTCCCAGGCCGCACTCGCCACCTTGCAGCTGTGTCTGGCAGCCCTGATGCCACCTTCTCTGTGTGTACCCTCTCTTGGTGTCTGCCACTTTCTTGTCACTGTCCTTTTTTCCTCCCCTCTTCCTCTGGCCCTGAGCCAGAGCCAGCGGGGTCCCTGGTCCTGGTTTTCCTGGCTCCCTCACTTCCCCGTAGGGGACCTCCTACAGGCAGCTGCTTTGGGGAGTGCCCTGCCCCTCAGGCCCATGAGCGGTGCCAGCTCCACACTAGTCTCCCTGAGCTGTCTTCTGATCCTGACTTGGTGTGCCCTCTCGCTCTGAGCTGGGTGTGTTGGAATCGTCTGGGACCTTTGTCCTGTTCCTTCATCTTTTTAAAGTAGGCACGTGGGGCACCATGCTGACTGGGGGCTGTGCGGCCTGCATAATGGCTGAGCAGTGATCGGAGGCCATTCTTCCATCCTGCCCTGCGCTGCTGGGTTCTGTGTCTTCCCCCGGAGTAGTGCGGGGTCCTGGGAAGCCACCCCAGCCCCTGCATTCCCACTGCTCAGGTACCTGGTGTCTCTTGGCCTGGTGTTTTCAGCCTTCCTGTGGAGAGGCGTCATTGTGTCCCCAAGTGCCACTGTGTGTGTCCGTCTGTCCTCTGGTTTGTGCTGCTGTCTCAGGTGTTACCTGTGTTTGAAGACAGGGCAGGAAAGAGAGGGGAACCCTCACCCTCTAATGGGATCCCCACTGCTTCTTTCAGGGGACACCTGGCGGGTGTGTATTTGACCAGGGCTTTGTCTTTCCACTGGTTTGGAGCCTTTTGGGGCCATTTCCAGATCCGTCTTGGGGAGCAGAGCCCGCCGGAGCCCTGCATGCCTTGCTCAGAGGTGCTGTGCTGTCCCTGGCGACTGGCTGTGGGTGTCTGGTGACCGTGGTCCGAGGGCCCGCTTGGGCTCAGGTTCTCTTCTGCCTTGGGTACCACCTTGGGTTCCTTGCTTGCCTCCAGTTGGAGGAGGGCGGAGCTAGGCTGTCCCACTTGAGGGGTTCATTCATTGACTGCTGGCTGAGTGTCTTCCTGGTGCCCGTGTGTGCAGCAGCTTTGTCACTGACTATCATGAGGGTACGTTGGTGGCTGGAACAGGAGAGCTATCCTTCAGTTTGTGCACAAACTGAGTGAGCATGTGGGCTCTGGACCTGGCCTGTGCCCACTCCGCAGTGGACGAGGTGCCGGTCCAGCAGCATTTCCTGCGGTGCCTCCCGAGGGCTGCCCAGTGCTTGACACAGCAGATGGTTTCGGCTTGTGATTTTCTTGACCACTTTTAGTTCATCGTGTTTGAGTGTTTAAAAATATTCTGCTGCCTATCTATAGTATTCGGGAGCAGCAAATCAGAATAAATACAGTTTCTGAGAAAGCTTCAAAGAAATACTGGTCTTTATCTTTTCCCCAGCCTTTTCCGCTAAAACCCACCAGAGTCTTTTCTGAGCACGCTTGTTCTATAAATAGACCAGCAGGTCTCCTTGGGCAGCCCAAGATTGCAAGCTCTCATCCGCTTTTTGAAAGATTGTGTTGTGCATGTGCATTCACACTGGAGTGGAATGTGCTTAAATTTTGCTTTTTCTTTTACGTATTAGATGGGTAGGAGATGTAAGAAAAAATACTCCAGCATATGTCAGTTAAAGATAACTTCCAGCTTCTCTGTGTTTGGCTTGTTGGTTTTGTGGTCTTTTCTTTTTAAAAATTTGCATGTAGGAAAGAGATGGAAGCGATTTCTTGCCCTGCAGAGGTGAGGAAGGTAAGTGGGGTGAGGAGGTGTCCTCACAGGGGTCCACAGAGGGTGTTGCGTAGGAGCGGGGCCCAGGCTGCTGCTGCTGCTGTGGCTGTGGAGATGGGAAGGTGCTCAGACCAGACCCTGGGCCCAGCTCTTCCACAGTGCAGGCTGCTTCCTGCTCCAGCCTCAGAGTCTCGCCTGCCAGCAGCCGCAGCCAGATGTGCACGTGTCTTCCCAGGGTGCTGTTGGGCTCTGCTGTTCTTCCTGGTGCTCCTGCTATCTGGGAGTGAGGGCAGGGGATCTCTGCAGAGTGTAGGGGCAGGCGGATGCCACGACTGCTCTCTCCTGGGTGGCTCTGGTTTGAGGGCCGTGGAAAGGGCACTGGGTGGCAGTGATGGCTGGCAGGCACAGAGCCCAGACCTCATCCTGGTGGACCTGGAGTGAGGGGAGTCCTGTGGGAGTGGTGGTGGGTGCTGGTGTGGGTGGCCACCTGGCCCAGCAAGTGTGTCCTGTGGTGTAGGAGAGGGAACCCCGGGCCCTGTGTGCTCTCTGGGCCCTGTGCGTTGGATGGGTGCGGCTGGCTGGCTCTTGCATCCTTGCCTGCTTGCTTGTTCCACCCATGATGAGCACAGGGGTCTGCACAACCCATGTGCTGTACTTGGGTCCCGGCACCTCTGGGTGGTGAGTTTCTGTGTCTGGTTCACACAGATTTTATTTCAGAAAGTTTTAAGTGGACCCTGAAACTTAAGTACTTTGCACATACGTTGATTTTGAAAGTGATTTGCAGTCCAGAGCTGCTGTCAGAATAAGTAGTTTTAAGCAGCTACTTCTCTGAACCTAGTGTGCTTGTCCCTAGACAGGAGTTTTAGAAATTTCCCCTTTTCCATGCAGAGATTTCCTGTGGCATGGGCATTGCTGCTGTTTATGGTATAAGAAAGTATCAAGTGCTGAGAGCCAGGGTCTGGTGCTCAGTGTGTTTAGTACTTTATTTCTTTCCCTCCTGTGGTGCCAGGGATGGGACCTAGGGCCTCATACCTGCTAGGCGGGTTCCATCCCCCGAAACCGCAGCCCTGTCCCTTGTTTGTTAGTTTCCCTGGTTAGTGGCTTCAGGATGCCTGGTGATGGAATAGTTCCTGAGTGTTTGACTTCCAAGTGGTGTGCAGGGTCAGTGTCCCCAGGAGTCCTGACGCAGGACACACGAGGTTAGGACAGCTCCAGGGAAGCTGTGTCCCTCTGTTCTTGCTGTAATTGAGCCAGGGTGAGTTCTGGACTCTCTGCAGAGGTGAGGACCCCCGCCCACCCCCACCACGTGTGGCTCCTCCGGCTAGCGCAGGGGATGTGTGTCAGTGGGACCTTGGCACTTCTGTCCCATCAGGCGCAAATGTCCGTGCCGTCCTGTGGACTGTGGAGTTGATGGAGTAGGGTGCAGGCCTGGAGCTATGCTGAACCCTGGAGCAACAGACACAGAAGATTTGGCAGCAGGATCCTGAGAAATGGCAGGAGGCCAGAGAACACGGAGACAGGGCCAAGAATAGCTGAAAAATACCAAATGCTAAAGTTGGAGAATGTCCTGGCCTCATGTCCCCCTCGTCCTCCTAGCCTCCGCTTACTGCAGGCTGTGAGCCTCAGTTTCCCTTCTGCTAGTCGGCTGGCACAGCCAGGGCTCACCTAGGGGCTCCACCACGCTCCCTGGTGCAGGCGTGCAGTTACCGTGGGCCGAGGGCTGTGTGAGCGTGAGCTGTTGCTTGGCCCTGGAGACACGAGTGTGCCTGGCCCAGCAGGGCGGCTCTCAGCCAGTGGCAGACGAGCCCCTTCAGCGCTCGTGTTCATGGATCTTGTTCTGTACTTTCAGACCGTCATCAAAGAGGGGATGCTGACCAAACAGAACAATTCATTCCAGCGATCAAAGAGGAGGTACTTCAAACTTCGAGGGCGAACGCTGTACTACGCCAAAACCGCAAAGGTGAGGCCCAGTGAGGGGACACCCCAGGCCCACAGTGTGGGACTAAGTCCTTGAGGGAAGTTGGGTGTGTGGGGTGCTCCAGTTCACAGACTGTTACTTCCAGCTAGCTTTGTAATACTCAGGGTGTCAGGTTTTATTTGTCTCAAGGCATGTTTTACTTCTTTTTTTTTTTTTTTTATGTTTTACTTCTTATAAAAATTTTTTTTCATTTTTCTCTATTGTCATTTATCACCAGTAGGGAAAGCAGAAAGGGTCACAGAGTTCACCACTGTTGGACACTTCCTTTCAGAGAGGTGGAGGTCCGCAGGCTCCCGATCTCTTATTACAGGCTTCAGAGGGTTTTTTTTTTTTTTTTTTTAGCACCGGGAATTGAACTCACAACCTTGCACCTGCTAGACAGGCGCTTAAGTCACTGAGCCAAACTCCTGGCCCTGGTTTTTCGAGGCAGGGTCACATTGTGTAGTTCAGGCCGGCCTTGCGCTCGCGTTGCAGCCCAAGCGAGCCTCGAACTCACAACGCTCCTTCTTCCTCAGCTTCCCAAGTGCTGGGATTAAAGGCATGCGCCACCACACCCGGCTTTCAGAGGGTTTTTGAAGTACATGGGGTGCCTTGGTGTGTGGACAGATGCCCCCACGCGTCCCGGCGCTTCCTCGGCTCTCGGCCGGCACCGCTGCAGGAGAGGCCTTGGTGCTGCCAGCTCGATGAGGGTGGTGCTGGTGTTTCAGGGGCTCTTGACTGGGATTCCCAACGTCTGTAGTTCCTTATCAGTACTGTGGCAGTCCTGGTATTCTGGTATTGAAAATACATGGAATCTGAATTATTTACATTTTTGAGATGCATCCCTAGAGGGTTAGTGACTGAAATTGAAAGAGAACAAAGCAGCTTGTTTAGAAAGGGGTCTGGCCATGGGTTGCTTCAAAGGTTGAACCTCAGAGAAAAAGGTTGAATCTCTTCTTTTAGTTACTAGTTTTTCCTCCAGGAGTTTTGGATAGAGTCATCTTAGAACAGAGGGAATGATGAGGTAAACAGGAGGGGGTGCTTGCTGTGGCCACTTGGGAGAAAGCGGAAAGTGGGGGCTCCATGGCCAGTGCCCAGGCCTTGCATGGATCCTGGCTGTCACTCTGGGACACGAGTCCTCCTGCTGGGCTCCCAGGTGTCCCACCCTGCTGTCGAGGGCCTGCCTCTCTCCTCTCTCCTCCACCTGCCCGGGGCTTTCTCTCAGGTGCACTGCTGAGGACACTGTTGTGCTTGTATGTGAAGTACAGTTTTAAAGTAATATTTGATACAAAAAAATCTAAACAGAAGTATCAGCATTGGTTTTTAAATTTTTGTGTTTCTTTCCACCCATGCCATCACCGCTGAGCTCCTGTGGTGAGAGGAGCTGCGCGGTGTCCCCTGGCTCACCGCTCAGCAGCCACAGCCCCAGGGAGTCCGTGCTTCCCAGGCAGGGAAGGCGGGCACGGCCTGCGTGGGGCGCCTGTCCCGCTGCTGAGTCCTGGGATTCTCTCTCCAGTCCATCATATTTGACGAGGTGGACCTCACAGATGCCAGCGTGGCCGAATCGAGCACCAAAAACGTCAACAACAGCTTCACGGTAGGTCTCCGCCGGGCGCGCCCTTCTGTCTTCCACACACGGGGCTCACCTGTGCAGTTTGAATAGAGCTTGTGAGCTCTTTGCACGTTTTCATGCTTCTTTGTGTTTTTCTTTCTGATTGATAAATTTTGACTCTAAAGCTGAGAATAGTTCTGTGGTCAAAGAATAACTGAGAATTTGGCACATATAAACACAGAAAACTCAGCAAGTCCAGGTGGTCTTTTTTCTATTATGATGTAATTTTCATCTTGGTACAGATGCTTGCTTTTTTTGAATTTTGTGATTTTGTAATTTTGTTTGGGAAATGCAGAAAAGTGTATTAGAGAAGTTGAAAAGCAACCATAATTTAGGCATCTCAAAGAAAGAACTATGTTTTGTTGTATCTTTTATTGCATTTAAACTTTTTCTCCAAATTTATAAAAGGGAATTTTTTTTGTTTTTGTTTTATTTTTGGTATCAGGAATTGAACTCAGGATCTTGTACTTGCCAAGCAGGTGCTTATGCCCCTGAACTGTATCCCTGGCCTCCAAATGTATAAATTTATATTTGTCTGGGGAATTGAACCTAGGACGTCACACATGATAGGCAAGTGTTCTACCACTGAGCTATATCCCCAGCCCTGAAGTTACATAGTACTTTGTGCAAGAGATTCTAAGGACATAAAATCACTGGATTGCACCCCTCTGGGATTCTCACTGTGTATCTCAGTCTTACCTGCATGCACCTTGAGATATACCGGTTTCTTTCATATGTGTTTTTTCCCTAACGATTTTTGGTGGACGTTTTTCTGTGCCTGTGGATCTATGTATGCATCATTATGTAAAGGCTATGTTATATTTTCTTATATGACTACATTTTTGGTGTCATAGGCTAACTTTAGAATCTACCTATGCAAGGAATGACTGTAATTGTAATACTAGAATCTTTAAAATACTTTTAATATTAATCTATATTTCATTTAGATCTAAAGCATTTGCTTCTTAACTTAAAAATTATTCTTTCATACCTTATTCTCTCATGTTTAGGATGTGACATTTTGGGTTATTGTTAGTTTCAGGTACTTTTAAGCTTTGCTTTATCTTTTTCTATTTGTGGCTTGATTGTTGATGTTGGTGGTACGAATGAGATTTTCCATCTCCATTTAAATTTCTACTTATTGGGGCTAGGGATTTAACTCAGTGAGGCCGCGCCTACCTGGCCAACATGAGGTCCTGAGTTGGATTCTCGGTCCCCCCTCCCCCAGTTCCTACCTTTTTTGTCTTGATGTCAGTGCTTTCGGGTTTCCTTTGTGGCTTATCCAGTAAGTCATGCTTTGCTGATGGACTGTCTTCATCCCTCATTTTCCTTGGAGTACGGTATTTGTAACCTTCTGCATTAATTTTATTGTTTACTTGCTGGTTGGGGAATGGCATTTTAAACCATGTGAATGGATTGTTCTTTGATTGGTGTTGTGTTTTTTTTTTTTTTTTTTTTTGCGGCACCGGGGATTGAACTCACAACCTCGCGCCTGCCAGGGCAGGCGCTTAAGGCACTGAGCCAAACTCCTGGCCCTGGTTTTTTGAGGCAGGGTCGCACTATGTAGCTCAGGCCGGCCTTGCGCTCGCATTGTAGCACAAGCTGGCCTCGAACTCACAACGCCCCGCCTACGTCAACCTCCCGAGTGGATTGGTGGTTTTTTTATAGGAGCGGGTATTGAATTTCATTGGAGTGTTTAGGGCATTAATGTAGATGTTCAGGTTGGTTTTACTTGTTTGTATATTTTGAAATAATAAATTTTTTTGAATATTAAATCTTGCTCCCTGATTTTGTGTTTAGAATATTCTCATTGGCAAGTATGGTTTTCTTTTGGGTAGCTTGTGTTTTATGAGTTAAACTGGTTCCATAAAAGTTTATTTAGTAATTTTCTATGAGTTTATGTGTTTCGGGATATTCTATATAGCTTTGAGATTGATTATTTCTTGAATATATGAAAGAATTTACTTCAAATTACCTGTCATGAAGACTTCTTAGGGGATATGAGGCCACGACTGATCATTTTCCTGAAAGGTTTCTTTTTTTGTGTGTGTTGTGTTGTGTTTTGTCAGCAGGAGTTGAACTCAGGGCCTTGCGCTTGCTGGACAGGCGCTGTGCCACTGAGCTGTATCCCCGGCCCAAGGTATATTTCTTGTTTATTGGTACCTTGAATATTTTTACTTAATTTCTGTAATTTATATTCTTACTCATTCTACATGGCATATGCTACTGTGCACCTTAAGCATCTGTATCCTTGGTTAGATCCCCTTTTTATTACTAAATTTGTTTAGTTTGCTTTTTTTGGTCACATTTCTTAAAATTTGTTTTCTTGAGAAGCAGTTCTTGGATGAGTGATCAGTTCCTCTTTTGTTTCCTAACTGATTTATGTTTGTTGTGTTTCTGATCTTTTTAGCTCATTTTTCCTTATAATTTATTGTCTGGTTTATTTTCATTTTTAATCATATGTATACGTATATAAATGAGAATGTGAGGAATCTTG
Source organism: Dasyprocta punctata (assembly GCA_004363535.1). NCBI lineage: Eukaryota > Metazoa > Chordata > Mammalia > Rodentia > Dasyproctidae > Dasyprocta > Dasyprocta punctata. Next base: position 150,062 of record RJWM01000563.1, on the reverse strand, counting down.
AATTCTGTTCACTTTCTAAATGTTTTTTTCTCTCGTTAGAAAAAGATGTTATAGTTGGGGTGTACACGTCTATACTCCCAGCTACTTGGGAGGATAGGGCAAGAGGTTAGAAGTTCAAGGCCAGCCTGGAAAATTTAGGGAGACCCTGTCTCAAAAAGAGAGGTGTGGGGTGTGGGGCTGGGGATGTGGCTTAGTGGCTGCGTAGCATACACCAGGCTTGGGATCAGCTTTCTTTATGGTGGAGAGGGGAAAAAGAAACAAATGTTTTCAGATCATTCATGTTATGGGAGAAAAAAAAAAGTATATGAATATAGTTAAATAATTTAAAACCACTCCTATCTTTTTTATGTTGTTGTTTTGTTTCTTGAGACAGAGTCTCATTATGTAGTCCAGGCTGGCCTTGAACTCAAAACCCTCCTGCTTCAGCTTCCCAAGTGCTGGGATGTATGGGATGCACCACTATGCCTGGCTCTAAAACCACCCCTATGCTTATTATCCAGAGATACCTAGCAATGGAACCAGGCTTGGTGGTGCACGCCTTTAATCCCAGCACTCAGGAGGCTGAGGTAGGCGAAGCATTGTGAGTTCGAGGCCAGCTTGGGCTACAACGTGAGTGCAAGGCCAGCCTGAACTACATAGCGCAACCCTGTCTCAAAAAGCTAGGGCTGGGAGTTTGGCTCAGTGGCTTAAGTGCCTGCCTGGCAGGCGGAAGGTTGTGAGTTCAATCCCTGGTGCCACACACACACACACACACACACACACAAAAGAAAAAAACACCCAAAAATCATAAAATAGGTTTTTTTGTTTTTGTTTTTGTTTTTTTGTACTAGGAATTGAACTCATAACCTCGTACCTGCCAGGCAGGTGCTTAGGCCACTGAGCTAAATCCCTATTTTTTGAGACAGGGTCTCACTATGTAGTTCAGGCTGGCCTTTAACTCACTTTGTAGCCCAGACTGATCCTGAACTCAAAATGATCCTCCTGCCTCAACCTTCCAAGTGCTGGGATTAAAGCTGTGCGCCACCATGCCTGGCTCTAAAATAATGTCTTTTAAAAACTTTTTTCACTTAATACTTTCTAAATTTTATTAATGGATGATTGTATGCCACTGTATAAATGAGTATTTGATCTATCTTTACTATTGAACATTCCATTTCTTCCTGTCATACATAGTATTGTGATGCACAATTGCGCAGAGGCCTTTTGTGTATTGCTGAATGTTTCCGTAGGGTAAATTCTTAGCATGGAATGAGGTAAAAAGTATGCACTTTCAAGAGGCTGTTGAAAAAGAAGTCCAGTGCATGCCAGCTTGCTGGGCCTTGAAAACACTGTGCTAAGTGAGAGAAGCCAAGCACAGAAGGTTGTGTGTGTTAGGACAGGCATGTGTACATGTAGGAAGTAGATGAGTTGTTTGGGGGACATAGGGGAAGGAGGAGGCATTGCTAATTGGCATGGAATTTCTTTTTGGGTGATAAAGTATCCTAAATTTTGAAATATTTTAAACTGTAAATATGCTAAAATCCCATGTGGTACACTTTTTTGGTACCAGGACTCGAACTCAGGACCTCGTGTTTGTCAGGCAGATGCTGTGCCACTGAGCTATATCCCCAGCCCCTGAATGGTACACTTTAAAAGTATATGTGAATTGTATTTCAATAAACATTAAGGAAGCCAGGCGTGGTGGCACATGCCTGTAGTCCCAGCACTTGGGAAGCTGAGGCAGGAGGATCGCCCTGAATTCAAGGCCAGCCTGAGCTACCTAGTGAGATCCTGTCTCAACTCCTCTGAAAAAGAAATTATGGAGAAAATAGCACAGCACTGTGTATGCTTCTGGTGCTCTATGAATGCCCAGAAGAGCTCTGTCCACCGTCTGAGGAGGAGTCTGGTTTGTGTTAGTCCCTGTGGGAGCTGGGTTTGAGGTGCCAGGTATTTGTCTGCCCACCCAAACCCTTGGCCACTGGGCCACCCTGTGCAGGCTGGCTTCGGTGATGCCCCCCTGCCCCCTGCCTCCGTGGACTCCTCCTGTTTGTCAGGTGGTGTTAGTGTTCAGATTGCCTTTTTGTCTGAGATGTGTGAAAAGGACAAGAGAAAGATGAAAACCAAGGTTCCCCAGAAACACGTCCGCTGGAGAAGCTCGTCTCGTGGGCCATGGATGGAGGCTGGGGCCTCCAGTGGCCGCTCCCCCGCTCCCCATTTAGGCCTCTCTATGGAGTTCAGTGAGTTCGGTCTGGGGCTGCTGGTGAGACGGTGGTTTTCTCTGTGTAAAGCTCACACTTTGTGACCTTTCCCCAGCTCCCCGTGTGCTCCCGTCTGGCTGCGGAGCCTGGCACTGTCCAGGCCAGCGAGCCGCTGCTGTCTGCACCTCCTTCTTCAGCTGGCGCATCCCCCGGAGGTAGGCCCCACGTGCTTGGGTCCTCGCCCCGGCGCCCAGCCTCGAGCCTGGTGCGCAGCTTGCAGGGGCAGAGGGGCTGGGTGCCAGCAGTGACTCCCCGGTTCCATGTTGTGCTGGCAGTGTTTGCCTGACCCCAGCACCCACTCGCCGGTGACTGCTGCGTGACCTTGTCGGCCAGCAGATGTGAGCCTTTGTGGTCCGAGCCACAGGAACACGTTAGTTCCACATTAGAGAAGGACCCTCCTCTCGAAGGCCCAAGACCGGGACCATAAAGGAATGGGCGTAGACTTCTAGGGAGGCGGGATGAGACATGGGGAGGGAGGCAGACGTGAGGGAGGATGGCACGGAGGAGCTGGAGCTGGAGAGCGGTCTGAGTGTCTTCAGCGGAACAGAAGGAAGCTTTGGGACAGCTAGGTGTTAGCCCCAAGTGTCAGCGTTCTGCTCGTGCTGGGTGGAGCTTTGGGGTGGAGGAAATGTGTCCTGTGTCCCCCGCATTCCTGCCTTCCTGGGTGCCACCACTGGCAAGGCCAAGACCCAGCAGCAGTGGCCCAGCGCCGTCCGTTCTTAGGATTCGACGCGTTAACAGGAGCCTGTGGGAACGAAAGGGCCTGGTGCGTCATGGCCAGAGCGGCCCCGGAGCTCACACCCATCCCCCTCTCAGCTGGTCTCCTTGCGGCAGGCGGCTGTGTGCCCACCAGGCTGTGTGGGAATGTTTCGGCTGGTTTTTGCCACTTGGGTAAAGATGGCAACATGCTTCAGTTCATTTCTTTCACCACCATTTCTACAGTCATTGGCCATTTGTATTTCTGTCTTCATGAGTTAATTTTACATGTACTTTTGGTCAACTTTGTGTTTTCAGGGCTTACAGTAACCTATTACAGATTTGATGTGAGAGAACTTTGTCAAAGCAGTGTTTCTGTTTTATTAAAACTTTATTTTGAGACAGGGTTTTGTTTTATTTTTTTTGAGGTAGGGTTTTGCTGTGCAGTTCAGGCTGGTCTTGAACTCACTGTGTAGCTGGCCTTGGACTCACGGTAATTTTCCTGCCTCAGCCTCCTGAGGCGTGTGCTGTCACGCGTGGCTTAGCTTTTAAATGAAATACAACTCCTTGCTGAAAGCGCACAGATGCATGCGCTGGGCTGGGGCGGGATCAGCAGCGGACCTGCTCCTGGGCCAGGGGTTCTCTTCCTGTGACTGCTGTCCTGACTTCTCGTAGTGGGGTTAGCTTGGACTCTTGTAGGCACAATATTTGCTGGGAGCATAGTCATAGATTGTTTTGTGTCTACTTCTGATCTGTATGTTTCTTAACATCCTGGCATTTGGGGATTTTTTTTGTGGGTAGTATATTGCTATTATTAATTTCTAGTTTAATTCTGCTGTGATTAGAAAATGTACTATGATGGGATGATTTCATCCCCTTGAAATTGTTGAGACTTTGGTTTGGAAAATGTCCTTTAATATTTACTGTGTGTTCTGCCAGGTGTGGTGGTGCACACCTATAATCCCAGCACTCGGAAGGCTGAGGTGGGATCGCTGTAAGTTTGAGGCCAACCTGGGCTAAAAAGTGAGTTTGAGGCCAGTGTGGACTACATAGTGAGAACCTGTCTCAAAAAAGTCTCTGTTTTTATTTTGAAATCTCTCTCTGTCTCTCTCTCTTTTTTCTTTTTTGGTTTCTTTGAGACAGGGTCTCACTATGCAGTTCAGGCCAACCTTGAACTCGCTAGGTAGCCCCGGTTGGCCTTGAACTCCTGGTGATCCTCCTGCCTCTGTCTCCTGAGTTCCGCAATTACAGCCACCATGCCCAGCTCTTGAAAATATCTTTATTTCTTGTATTATTGTTATTACTTTTCTTTTTTTTCCTGTGTGGTATGGGGAATTGGGCTTAGCATAGCAGGCAGGCGCTGTTCCATAAACTGCACCCCAGCCCTTTCTCAAGTTTTATTTTGAGCAAAATTGCCTAAGGCTCCTCTAGATCATGTGATCTGTGGCCTCGGCCTGGCGCAGAGTAGAGACTATAGGTGTGCACACCACACCTATTTCACCCGATGTTTTTTGAGACAGGGTCTTGCCGTGTAGTGCAGACGAACCTTGAACTCACTAGGTAGGCTAGGCTGGCGTCAAACTCGAGGCTATCCTCCTGCCTCAGCCTCCCAAGTCCTGGGATTCCAGATGTGTACCACCACACCTGGCTATAGGCAGTTATTTTCTTTCAGCTCTCCAAAAAAGTCACCCCATTGTATTACTGCTCCCACTACTTGTGTGAGAACTAATTCGGCAGTCTCATTACTGCTCCTTGCAGTTTTTCTTCAGTGACCATGTTTTTGCTTTTCCTTTTTGTTTTTCAGTCACTGATTTTGCCATGATTTGTCTATGTGTGGTTCTTTGTATTTGCCTTCCTTATGTTCATAGCACTGCTGCAGTCTGTGATTTGATGTTCCTTGTCAGTTTCGGAAAAATCTATTATCCCTCCAGATACTGCTTCTCCCATTAAACTTTCTTGGCTCTGGGTGTCCCGTGACTCGCAGGGTAGATAGACCTTTCTGTTATCTCTTGTGTGTTTCTTGGGTTCTTACAAACACGTTTTTTATTCTCTCCAGTCTGGGTTTATTCCTGTCTGCCTTCTCAGGTTCTCCAAGTGTTTCTGGTCTGTTGTTGAACTCAAATATTGAGTTTTACATTTTGGTGATGATTTGTTTTGTTTTTTCTGTTTTAGTATTTTCATCTGATTTTGCTAAGGCTCCAAGTTCCCTCCCACATTCCCGGTCTCATCCTTATTTCTCTGAATAGATGTGGTCTGTGTCTGAAAGCTCAGATGTCTGGTTCTCTTTGCACACCTCTGTCTTCTGTTTCTTTTTTTCTCCTTGGCTTTGATCTTCCTGCTCGTCAGCCTGGTTACTTTGGTGGACAGACACTGCCTGTGAAGAGCAGTCAGGGTGACTTCAGGCTCGGGCTGATGACATTTCCTTCAGAGTGGTTTCTCCGGTCCTCCGTGGGCCAGGCCAGGCCGGGCTGCGCAGGCAGCAGCAGAGCGGCTTAGGTCCCTTCTGACGGGGAGCTGACTGGGGATGGGTTTTACTTTTCCTGCCGCGTGGTCTGTTTTTGCCTCTTCTGCTATTGCTGCTGTGGCTGCTGCTTCAGGGGTTCCTCTCTGTTGGGCTCTGAGTTCCAGTTTGTTCATCAGGCCTACTGTCACAAGTCTCTGTCCTGCTTCTCAGCCTCAGCTGTCTGCACCGCATCAATGATCGTCACCGGTTACTTTTCCCTGTGTCTTGTCACTCCATGGTATTTATAAGCACCTGGCATTTAGCGTTACTCATCTGAAGATGTGGTTTCCCGCAACACTCGTGCTTTTGCCATGAGAACAGCACCCGTTATCCAGTCCTCCTATGGTCCTGTTCTCTGTCCCCTCGAGCGTGTGCTTTGTCTTGTCCTTTGGGAACTGGACCCATGTGTTCACTTGTTGGCTCAGCAGGGGTTTCTCGAGAGTGTTCTGGCCATGCTTTCTGCTCTATGCTCAGGGTCCCGAGGTGAGCACGTGTGAGGAACCCTTCTCGACAGGCTATGTCCAGGTGAGGGCCAGGAAGGCGCAGTCCACAGTGAGACTGTCTTTGAATGTCCAGGATCTGTATTTCCTCCACCGGATACAAGACTCTAGACAGCAGGACGAGGTTATGGGCTGTCCCTCTGTCTGTTCCTCCATCAGTCTGTCCCTCCCTTCTTCCATTCATCTCTGGCAGTACAAAGCAGTGCTTAAAAGCAAGGACTCCAAAGTCAAGGTGAGTCCCAGCTCAACCTCCACTCAGCGATGAGCTTGGGTGAGTCACCTGAGTTGTCATCTGAGCAGTGGGGCTAGTGACAGGACCTGCCTCTGGGGTTGTCATGAGGATTAAATGAAGTAACCTGATGCAAGCACTATAAAAGCATTCTAATCAATATTGTGATTATGCATACTCACGATTATTTACTCAGTTCATGAACTGAAAGCAGGAATCTGTGTCTCTTGGTACTTACTCAGACAGTTGGCTTCTTGCATTTCTTAAGCAAAGGACTGCTTGCTGTTTGTGTCCGCTGCAAGCAACCTCTAACTCGATGAAGTCACTCCGTGTTGCTGCAGATTCCATCAGACCGAAGGCAGGCTGGCTGCAGTATTGCTGCCCCTTGGGTGGTGGTGCAACAGCCACCAGGTTAACCTTAAAGAGGAAAGACAGGTTGTACTGGAATCCCCCTGAAATGGAAAGTCATTAAAGAGAGTCACATTCTGCCCATTTTGAAGGTGCTGAAGTCAGTGAGCGTCTCCTAGTTCTTTAGTGGAGGCTGGGGTGCCATGTCCAGTGCAGCTCTCGAAGTTCCCTGGGGGAGGAAGGACGCGAGAGGTTGGAGAAATAAAGATAAGCGACGATGTACAGAAAGCTGAGGTCAGGCAGAGCCCTGTCTGGCTGAGAGGAAAAGGAACTGTGTGTTTACTTAGACACTGCTGAGGGCCCAGGCAGCTTTAACCCCTCTGGCCTGGGCCCCTGCGTTCTGGGAGCCGGAACAGCTTGTTCATGGGGCTCGCCTTGGGCGCTCCCTGTTCTCATGCTGGCCTTGCTTTAGCCCTGTGATCTTGAGCTCAGGCGCTGCCCACGCTGGGAGCTGGTCCTCACGGCCCCAGCCTGCCCACCCGCCATGCCCTGCTCTCCCCTTGCTTGCTCCTTGTAGGGAGCTCGCTCCACACAGTACCTGGCAGCCCCGAGGACCCTGTCCACTGCTCAGAGGCAGCATCCCGCCACCCAGGCCTGGCCTTCTGTCCACACGTGGTTGGACACACGCTGTCTGCTGCTTAGGACGGGGTCTCAGGCTGGACTGTGTCTGAGCACCCTTTGCAGCGTAGAAGCAGCCTTCCTGGCACCTGCCCCACAGATCGCCAAGCTGATTTCCAAATGCTGTATTATTTTATTTATTTGTTTTTGTTTGTTTATTTATCTGAGACAGGGTTTTGCTGTGTAGTTCAGGCTACTTGCTAGGTAGCCCAGGCTTGAACTTGTAGTGATCCTCCTGCCTTAGCCTCTTTGAGTGCTGGGATTATATTGAGTGTACTTTATGCCATTCATGTGATGGCAAATTAGTACCGGGTTTTTAGTGATTATCTACTTGGTCACAGGTCTCACTGTGTAGCCCAGGCTGGTTCTGAACTCTAATCTTCCTGCCTCAGCCTCCTGAGTACATGGATTATAGGTATGTGTCACCACAGCCAGCTTGATACACTTTTTCTTTTCATTACTTTCTTTCTCTCTCTCTCTCTCTCTCTCTCTTTTTTTTTTTTTTTTTTTTGGTTACTGGAGATTTAACCCAGAGCCTTTGCAGTGAGCTGTAGCCCCAGCTCTTCAAAAAAATTTTTTGTTCCTCACCTAGTTGCCCAGACCGAGCTGAGACTTGGGATCCACCTGCATTGGCTTCATGGAATGCGTGGATTACAGGCCAGTACTGCCATGCTTGACTTGTCACAGCTTCTTATGACTCGTGAGTGTGAGGCCAGGGATATGTTCCGTGGGTCCATACCCCAGTACCCTGTCCTTTGGGCTGGCTGTGCCCGAGCGTGAGTGAGAAGCAGGGCCTGTTCAGCCCAGTAGGGAGGATGAGGGATTGCCCTGTCTTGGGGAGCACCACCAAAGAGACTCATCACAGGGTGGGGGTGTGGGTTGGTGGGGGTTGCTGTGGCCTGGTACCCCTCAGACTCTTTGGGGGCCTTTGGGATGGGCAGGGCTTGGCCTGCCATGTCGCTGTGTGTGCTCTCAGCCGGACTGGCGGCTTGAGGATGTCTTGTTCACTGTGGGGACTGTAGAGGTCACTGCCAGAAGTCAGGCCTCACCCTGGCCACCTCATTTCTGAAGTGAAGTGAGAACCATTGGACAAGATGTGAGTTTTAGAAAAGCCTGTTTTTCCTCTGTTTCAACCGTCGAATATCGTGACAAACTCTGTGCTGGTCTCTGAAGAGCATGGAGTGAGTAACTGTGTTCTCTGCCCTGGGCGACTCTGCACAGCCTCTCAGGTGTGAGAAGATCATTCCTGCAGGAGTAGTGAGGAGGAGCACCCATCGCCTGGGTGTGTGGGCAGAGGAGGAGCCAGGCTTCCACCAGGGGGTTGGGGACTGGCCACTCAGAGCCCTTGTTTCCTGGGAAGCTGGAGCTCAAGCCTCTCAGGCACCAGACTTGAGCTGAGTGGTGGTGCACACTTTTCATCCCAGTACTTGAAGGCTGAGGCAGGGGGATTGCTGTGAGATCGAGGCCAGCCCTGGGCTACGTAGTGAGTTCAAGACCAGCTTGAATGACACAGCGTGACCTTATCTCAGAAAAATGGCAAGGGACTGGAAATGTAGCTCAGTGTGAATCCACAGTACCACAATAAAAATAAAAACCAAGTACCAGCATGCTGGGTCATTTTATTAACATCAGTTGATTGATTGATTGAGATAGAGTCTTACTATGTAGCCCAGGTTGGCCTCAAACTTGTGGCACACACCTGGCTCAACTTACTTTTCTTTTCTCTTCTTTTTTGTCTTTTTGAGAGACAGGATCTTGCTTTGCAGTTCAGGCTGGCCAGCAGCTCACTTTGTAGCCCAGGCTGGCCACGAACTCACAGTGATCCTTCTGCCTCAGCCTTCTGAGTGCTGGGGTTACAGGAGTGTGTCACCATGCCGGCTTCAATTTATTTATTTTCACTTACTTATTTTTTTGGTACTGGGGATCGAACTCGTGACCGCGTGCTTTCCAGGTAGGCACTTTGCTGTTGAGCTGTATCCCTGACCCTTTCAAATTTATTTTTAAAGCACTTGAATATCAGAGGAATCACTGAAAGGAAATTTAAAATAGCGGGAAAAATGTCGCCACAGTAGCTCAGCAGTTGCTTTGTCTCCTCTTGCTCCCTTTGAACTTTTTCCTAGAGAAACATGAAGTTTTACATATGTTACACACACATCAGGATGTGTAGGATTTTATATTGTGCTTTTCTTAAAATTTTGCCTAATTGACCAGTTGAACATCAGTTTGACCAGTTGAAGATCTTGCTAGAGATCTCAAGCAGAGAGCTCAAGGGAGGACTCTTAGGGTGAGCGTGGCCTCCCTACAGAGAGGCTCCTCCTTCCGCCCGTTCCTCCTCCCCCATCTCCCTGGTGTTCTGCGCGGCAGAGGTGCAGTGTCCTCCGCTCAGTTCCTCTGCGGTTCAGTGGCCGCTTACCCGACACTGTCTTAGGTGGACCCCAGTTGGAGCTTTCATGTGCCCTGCACCCCAGAATCCCTTGATAGTGGCCTCGGGCCTTCAGAACAGCAGGCGGAGTGATGAGATTGGGTGCGGTAATGAGGAGTAGACTGACCAGGGACAGTGGCGTAGGGGAGCAGGCTGGCAGAGGCAGACAGGTGCACAGGGAGCTGGTGGGACCCTGCTGTCCAGGTGAGGAGAGGTGCAGGGCAGCCTGGGGTGGAGTGGATCGAGAGCTCATGTGGGGCGCTGAGGGGCGAGGGCTGGCCGGAGGGAACCGGGCCGGAAGCAAGCGCTCGTTGGTGTCTTGGAAGGGCAGAAGGAAGGGAAGGGACAGGCAGGCCCTGGCTCTGTTTGTAATTCAGGAAAATGGACTGGACACATAGCAGGGACTGCAGATGCATTTTCCATGCAAGGTTAATTACAGTTAAGTTCAGGGATCTGGATGTCTGGAGGCTGCTTCTGCACAGTTTGTACACAGTTCTGCACACATGGGGGTGGGGTTAATTCATACAGTACTGGCAGGAAGTCCTAAGGATTTGACTGCTGTGTTAAGTGTTCTGTGGCTTCCACAGCAAATCATCACACGGCTGGAAACAGCAGAAATGTTTCCCTCACACCCGAGGCCAGGGATCAGAAGCCAAGGAGCTGGCAGGGCTGCTTTCCTCTCTGCGCTCCACGTCAGACTCTGTGCTTTGTCCCTTCCACTTCCAGGGCCTCTGCATGCTCGGGGCTTGTGGCTGTATCAGTCCAGTCCTCCTCCATCTTCACATGCCCTCTGTTCTTCTCCTGTATCCTGTCTCTGTGTCCTCAGGATTCTTGTCATGGAATCAAGGGCCTCTCAGTCCAGGATGATCTCAGGATCCTTCGCTTAATCACGTCTACAGAGACGCCGTTTCCGAACAAGGTCTTGTTCACAGGTTCCCAGAATCAGCATGGGGATTGTCTCTTCTGAGGCTGCCGTTCAGTGCCCTGTAGTTGCTTGTAAGAAGACAACAGTGTAAGAAGGCTGTGGACGTGGGAGGTTGTTCCTTGTGAGTATGGCGGTTCCACAGGGCCGTGCAGGACCTTCCAGAAAGTGGCTTTCCTGGTCCAAGACAGCTGCCAGAGCACAAGTCACCACCATGGCTCCCTTTGGGAGAGGGAGGAGAGAAGAAAGTATGTGTAGCCCAGCAGCCTGGGTCCACGGACCTCAGCCACCCCTCTGTGGCCAGGACTGGCTTCCGTCATGATTGTCTTAGTTACTTTTTACTTGTTGCTGAGACAGAATACCTTATGCCCAAAATTAGGGAAGGAAAGGTTTTTTCTTACAGTTTCTTGGGCGTTTCAGTCCATACTTAGTTGGCTCCAAGGCAGTGTGGTGTGGCAGGGCTGCCATTTATGGCGGCCACTAAACAGCGAGGTTCACGAACCTGGCGAGAGAGAGAGAGAGAGAGAGAGAGAGAGAGAGAGAGAGAGCGAGCGCGTGGAAGAATGAGAGAGGAAGACCCGCGTTCCTCCCGCCTTACTCTGAATGTAGGCTCCACTCCTGGGCGGGTGCAGCACTCACATCACCAATCCCAGTGCTACACAACAAACCAATCACAGATGCCAGACTTAGGCCTGTCCAAGTTATGAGTCCTTGGGGGGACACAGGATCACCCAATACAGTGATCATGAGTCCTTTGTGTTTTGCACTTAGATTAAGCCATTTTGTGAAGGGGCCCATGAGACTTCACTAGACCACCCAAAGACACCCACGACTTGGAGAGGATAAGCAACTCCTGCATGACTTCCCCAACACATGGCACAGCACAGTGCACACTTCCTGCTAGCTGGCTCTTGGTCAGACACCACACTGTATAGCTTTTGGGGTGGGGACCTGTCAGGCTGTGCTGCTAGTGTCATCGTGGTGAAGCGGTCAGGTCAGAGTAGCCGCGAGGGGTGCAGAGCCAGGAGCACTTTGGTCTACACATAAGGCTTCCTTTCCCTGGGTGATGCTGCCCAAAGTGTGTGGTACTCAGAAGTGTCCCAGGGACACGGGAATGTGTTCCTTGTTAGCTCTGTGACTGAGAGCTGGGAAACCAATGGCCACTCCATCCAAGAAGCTGGAAGCCTCAGAATGAGGGCCAAGCATGGAGTTCTAGTCAAGACCGCAGGCCTGGAAGAGTCACTGGTGCAAGTCTGCAGTCAGAGCTGAAGAATATGTAGTCTGATGTCCTTGGGCAGTGACAGCAGCAGCAGAAGCTACAGCAAAAAGATGCACCCAGGAAGAGTTGAGTATGTGTTCTGGCATGCGCGCTTCATCCTGCTTTCTGTCCAGCTGGGCCCCAGCCTATCGGATGATGCTGCCCACATTCTGGGCGAGTCCTCCCCTCTTGGTGCCTTCACCCTTACGCCAGTCATCTGTGGAGACACTGCAGACACACCCAGGAGTGTGCCTTTCTCATTTCTAGGCCCCACTCTGTCTTGTCAAGTTGACATTCAAATTAACTATCAAAAAAGTTACCAGGCCATAATCAGTAAAAACAAGAAAAATAAAATGTAACAGGAGAAACAAGTGCAGTTCACCCTGGAAGATGCCTTTGATTGCTAGCCGGATACAGTGGCTTTTCTGGTTCCAAGTCGTGTCCATCTGGGTTTCCATTTGTGGGGTGAGTGGGTGCTCCCCGGAAGGCCTGCCTGGGCTGGCTGGGCTCTGTGTTTCTCTGCTGTGTCCAGCAGACGTCAGTCTGTGCAGGGTCTGGGCTGCTCTTCTGCAGGGAGCCATGGCCTTCATCCACATTTCAGAATCCACGTTTCCTTCTCCGCTTGTTTGGGTCTCACATATTTCCTGGGCAAAACCTCAAGCCAATCACTTGGCTTGGAGAGAGGACAGTGTCTCTGAGGGGTGTGTTCCCTGCACAGAGGAGCGCCTGTTCCTGGGACCGCCAGTGTGGAGGCTGTGTTCGCCGCTGTGCCAGGTGATCCCCCACCGGACAGTAGCTCTGCCCCCAGCACTGCCTCAAGGGGATCCATGTGCTCCAAGGGCTGGCTCTCCACTATGGGCCTTGGTGACCTTCTTTGGCTTTGTCCTCCCACCTGCCCACTGGGGCCATAGGACCTCCCACGGCGGTGGGGCCAGCAGTTTCCACAGGTCCCAGGACGGGCTGGGCACCAAGCGGAGCAGGCGCAGTGATGGTGATAGTCAGGGCCTCTCTGCGACAGAGGCTGTTGACCCAGTGCCTCCCCGTGCACAGCCCCATGCCGCGCCCACTGGTTCAAGGAGCAGGCAGGGTCGGGCGCTGTGCCAGGCTGGTGGTTACCAGCTGTGTGGCTTCGCTGAAGGCAGCTCAGGAGGACGGGTCCCAGAGCCACTCTCACCGTTTCACAAGGGGGTGGAGAGAAGAGACTTGACCTTCCTGGCGGCAGGGCTGGTGAGCGTGGAGCCTGGTGTGGATGAGGATGGGGTTGGTCCGGGCTGGGGAGACTGCTGCTGTGGGCTGAGCTCTGCGCTGAGAGCACGGTGCGGCCGGCCCTGGTGAGAGGGCTCCTCGGCAGGCTCCTGTGAGTGTGAGTGTGTGTGTGTGTGTGTGTGTGTGTGTGTTCACTGCTAACGCTCGCTGTGCTCATCTTGATGTACAAGCGACAGAGCAGTGGGCAGTCACGAGACTTGTCTTATGCAGGCAGAAGGCACATGGGTCTGGATTGGACTCTCCTTAGAAGTTTGCCACTGCAGTTATTCTTCACCCAGATGTGCCAGGATGTGACTGATGATTTTACCTGAGAAGTTAGGAAAATGGTTTAATTTCCTAGGGAAATTTCCATGTGAAAAGACGTCCTGCATTCTTGGTTCTTGTCCCAGGGGAGCCTGGTTTTCAGAGTAGGTGCAGTGACATGACACATCCCCAACAACTTGCCAAATTAAGGCATTCACCAGGTTTTTCCCTCCGTCTACAACAGGATGAAGGACTGGCGTAAAAGTGTATGTTCAGAGGTGAATTGTGACCCCATTCCACCGGCTTATAAATAGGAGGTGCCCAGAGGGGCTGTGGGCACTAGGTCTCTGCAGGACTTGAGCGTCGAAAGGCCGCTGCACAGGGTGCTCTCAGCAGAGCCACTCCCAGGTCTGGCCTGGCACAGCCCCATGCCTGCTGGACTTTGTCTCAGAAAAGTTGGCACTGCTTTCTCTATGGGCTGATTGTTCTCTGGCCTCGAAGGTCTCTAGAGGGTGGGTCAGGATAATCAGACACTTGGAAAATAGGAGTGTGGGTGGGCCCCGCCCTGTCCTTTGACTTCTTCATCAACCGGAGTGGGACTTGAGCAAGGACACTAACCTTGGGGACAGGGCCTTGGTGAGTACCCTGTGCCCGCACTGCCTCAGAGCCGACCGCCGCCTGTGAGAGAGCAAGGGCACAGGTCCTGGTGCCACCTCACCTGCTGCCAGCTCCGCTGTTTGCTGAGGAGGGGACTCGAGGGCGAGCTTTATGCAGGAAGTGTCTAACTGCGCCAGGACTAGATTGGGCGTTTGCTGTCCCCGGCCTACATGCTGATCCCCGGGGCTGTGCCCGTTCACACGGCCCGCTGTGGAGGCTGTAACACTGCTGCCTGGTTTTAGCTCCCCCGTCGACTTGCATACGTTTCCTGGCTGGAGTCATCAACTGTATGGTCATGCCAGTCATTCAGATAAAGGTTCACACTGTTCTTTAATGAATGTTCTAGTGCACTAAAACATGTTGATATTGAAAATGTTTTTACAGCTTAATAGAGGCATAAATGATGTACAGTGAATCGCAGTATTTAAAGTTTATAGTTTAGCTGGGTGTGGTGGTGCATGCCTGTGATCCCAGCACTCCAGGACCCTGAGACAGGAGGATCACAAGTTCCAGACCCAGCCTGGGCAACTTAGTGAATCAGCAATACCCTGTCTCAGAACAAAAAGTTGAGGTGGCAGAGGGCTGGAGATGTAGCTCAGTGCGAAGGCCCTGAGTTCAATTTCGAAAACTTCTTGAAATCCATCCTTTGTTGTGGGTCTGTTTTCTGTCATTGTAGCTAAGTTTACATTTTTAAAGTATACTGTATAACACAGTATGTGCTTTTCTCTCTGCATTCTTTGACTCACCATAATGGTTATGAAAGTTTTCGCATTGGGTGTATCAGTACTTTTTTTGTTTGTTTGTTTTTGTGTTTTTTGAGACAAGGTCTTGCTAGGTAGTGCACACTGGCCTAGAACTCTCTTATGTAGCCAGTGTGGCCTTGAACTCACAGCGATCCTCCTGCCTCAGCCTCCCGAGTGTTGGGATTATAGGCATGTGCCACCACGCCTGGCTGTTCCCTTTTTATTACTGAACATTGCATTGTATGTTATTCCAATTTGTGGGTGAATATTAGAGTACTGTAGTTTCTGATTTTGAGCTGGTACTCATAAAGCTGTCTTAAATATTTGGACACAAGGCTTTGTGTGGACATGTTTTCATTTCTCCTGAGTAAATAAATATCAAGTAGCAGAATTGCTGGGATACGTCGTAGGTATGTGTTTTGCTTTTTAGGAAACTGCTGACCTTTCCAGAGTGGTTGTGCTGTTTCACCATCCCCGTAGCTGTCCAGGAGTTCCAGTTGCTCCCTATCCTCTTCAGCACTTGGCATGGTCAGTCTTTTCAGTAGGTGTACTTCTCGATATGCAGTGCAGTGGAGTCTCACTGGGGATTTTAATACCTATTTCCCTGATGACTTATAGGTACCATCAACATCTCCATGTGCATGTTGGCCGTTTGTGTATCTTCTTTTGTGAAGTGCATGCTAGAAACATGGGTCTGCTTTCGTGTTGGATTTTTTTTTCCTTTGTACACTCTGGACATAAGTTTTTTGTCTGATATCTGTGTTGTTAGTGATTTTCCCAGTTTGCAGCTTTCTTAAGAGTCTTTAGAAGGATAGAAGGCTTTTGGTGAAGTAGAATTTATTTTTTTCTTTGTGGTTCATTCCTCTTGTGTTCTAGCAAGAAACTTTTGTCTACCTCAGCGTGGCAGAAACTTTGTTCTAGAAATTTTGCAGTTTTCGGTTTTATAGTTAGGTTTATGGTTGCCGTAATCTTAGTTTTTGTGTATGGTGTGAGATAAGGAGTTGATGTTCAGTTTTTCTATCTGCATTTGTTCAGAAGACATTGCATTTCCCATTGAATTGCATTTGTCTCCTTGGCCCAAAAGCAGCTGACCTCATGATATGTGTCGGTCTGTTTCCAGACCACCCAGTGGTCTGCTGCAGTGATCTGTGTGACTGCTCTTCCCCTAGCCTCACACTTTTTTAATTACTGTAGTCTGTAGTTAAAATCATGTACAGTAAATCCTCTTTGTTCTTCTTTCTTAAACTACTTTAATTATGCTGAGTTCTTAGCATTTTCATATAAAATTCAAAATAGTTTCTGTAAATCAGAGCTAGTGCAGTCTGGCTTTGTTTTGTTTTGTTTTGGTGTTTTGAGACAGGGTCCCACTATGTTCCATTCAGGTTGACCTTGAACTCACTGTGTAGCCCAGACTGGCCTTGCAGCCATCCTCCTGCCTCAGCCTTCTGACTGCTGGGATTATAGGCGTGTGCCACCATGCCCAACAGACCTAGTGCAGTCTTGACTGGGACTGCATTTGATTTTTAAATCATTTTTGGAAAGAACTGATACATAGTAATTGAGTTTTCCAGGCCACAAATATATATCTCAGTTTATCTAGATTTTTAATTTCTTTCAGCAGTGTTTTATAGTTTTCAGTGTAGATGTCTTAATGTGGTTTATTTTTTGTTTCTATTAACTAATTGGAATCTATCACAATGTTATTTCTGATTGTTTGTGGCTAGTATATAAGAGTATGATGGATTTGTGACCTCGCAAAGTGGTATTTATTCCTCACAGTAGTTGTGTCGTAGGTTCTGCAGGTTATCTGTCTGAGTAGTAGATCACCTGCAAGGAGGGGCTCTTTTCCCTTTTTCCTTGTTCTTTCTTTTTCATGCCCTGTGACAGGGGCAAGAACCACCAGCTTGGTGTTGACAGTGTATTCACAACATTAATTCTTTCCATTTCTTTCAGTCTTAACAAGAAATAGTTAAACTTTTCACCTTAAAGTATGATGTTAGCTGTAGGGTTTTTTGTAGATATCCTCATCAGCTGGGGATATGTTTTTACTCATCTTCCATGAATTTTTATCGAGAATGGGTGTTGAATTTTGTCAAGTGCTGTTCTGTATCTATTGAAATGATCATATAGTTTTCCCCCTTCATTTTGTTAAAAGGGCAAATTAAATGGATTGATTTTCAAATTAAAACCATCCTTGCATTCTTGGGGTAAACCTTATTTGCTCATGATACACATTATTTTAGTTTATTTTCCTTTGGGTTTGGGAGTCACACTCAGGACCTCGCACTTGCCAGGCAGGTGCTGTGCCACTGAGCTGTATCCCCGACCCTCAGACACGTTACTGTTTTATGTATTGTTGGATACAGTTAGCTATTATGATATTAAGAATTTTGGCATCTGTATCCATGAAGGGTATTAACCTTTAATTTTCTCCTCTGATTTTTTGTACTCCTCTGTGCCTTTTCTTTTTTTCCTTTTTAAATTCCTAGTCCTGTTTGTATTTTTATTTTGAGACAAAGGGTCGCTAAGTAACCTAGGCTGGGCTTGAACTTGTGATCTTCTTGCCTTAGCCTCCCAGAGAGGTTAGTGGAGTATGCCACCATGCCTGGCTGTGTCTTCATTCTTGTCAGGGGTTGGTACTTGGGTTAAGCCAGCTTCATGAAACATTTAGAAATGGAGGGTCAGTAGTCACCCTACTGTTTTCTGATAAGAATTTGGTGGTGTTTTCTTCTTAAATATTGCTGGAATTTACCTGTGAAACTATAGGTGTGAAACTTTCTTTTTGGGAGTTTTTGGTAATGTTTTTTGATATTTTTGATAATAAATTCAATTTTAAAAATAGTTATAGTTCATTCACATTTTGAGTACAGTGAAGTTTTCTGGGTCCCCTTTCCTCTGCGGGAGAAGTGTGAACTTGGCGAGGGGAAGGTGTTCTGGGACTTGCTGATCTCCTTCATCCCGGCACCCTGGGTTCCCAGCCAGCATGGAACGGCCATGCTGGAAATGCATGTTGGGTCAGTACGTTCGTCACTGCAGTGTCTCTTCCTCAGAGCTCTGGAAAGTGTTTCTGTCTCCACTGCCCACATGGGACTGTGTCGTGGCGGTGGCCTCCAAGTTAGGCTGGCTGCCCTCGGACAGCTGTGTGCTGGGCGCTCCCTGGTGGCTGTCTGTCCAGAGTCCCCAGCCTGGGACGCAGATGCTCTGAGTCCGGGCTGGCCAGTCAGATAAAATATTTCAAACCTTTTCCCATGTGGTGTTTTAAAATGTTAAGTCCTGTTGTTGAAATGACTTCTTTTCATTTTTACAATGGTCTTGAAATACCAGAGTAGCAAGGATGCCACTCACAGCTTGGTTAGAAGAAAAGAGTAATTCATCTCAGTATCCAGCTAGCATAAGGAAGGGGGAAGCTGGGCGTGGTGGCGCACGCCTTTAGTCCCAGCACTCGGGAGGCTGAGGTAGGTGGAGTGTTGTGAGTTCGAGGCCAACTTGGGCTACAATGCGAGTGCAAGGCCGGCCTGAGCTACACAGTGCGACCCTGCCTCAAAAAACCAGGGCCAGGAGTTTGGCTCAGTGACTTAAGCGCCTGTCTGACAGGCTCGAGGTTGTGAGTTCAATCCCCGGTGCCGGGGGTGGGGGGGTAATAAGGAAGGGAGAGGCTGGGCGGGGAAGATTATTACTGCCGGCACTTGACCTTGTGTGCAATTATCTGCTTGCCCACGAGGCTGCTCGGAGATGTCCTTGCCTGTGTCACTTGCAAAGGACAGTCCCTAAAGTGTGCTGACCAGGGAGTTGAAAGAGGGCCGGATGGCCTGGGTGCTATGTGCTTGGCGAGGGTCTGCGTTCACGAGCACTGTGTCGTCGTGAGGCTGGGTCTCCACACCTGCCGTGGCCACCGAGGTCGGGCCTGGGCGCTGAGGGCTCTCTGGTCAGAGCTGGGTATGTGGAAGGGCAGCTGTACTTCTCAGGGCACATCCCCTTTCTGTCTAGAGTCAAACGCCATAATCTCCGTTTTTTTTTTTTTTTTTTTTATTGGTATATGTTTGCAGTACATGATATTGACATGTATTTTGAGGAATCGGTACATACAGTACGTAAAATGTATCTGTGTGTTAGAATGTCAAGTGTGCATGCCAGCCCGAATGCTTCCCACAGACCACAGGGCCAGCAGGCGGGTGTCCTGTCCCCAAGGAGAGTCCACGGGCCACAGTGTGCCTTGGACGACACAGTTTGGGCTGCGTCTTCCAGCCCCAGCTCGGCCTGTAGAGATGTTGCCCTTGGTGAGTCACCTGTCTTCTCGGGGGATTTGTTTGCCTCATGTGAAAGGAGGTGGTGAAGTCAGAGGACTTCTAGCAACTCACGCTTGCTGTGATACTGTGACCTAACTGTGCCACCATGAGACCTTGAAGGGGAAAGTCTCAGATGGTTCTTCCCTTGTCACTGCAGCTCTGTATTTTGACTTCAGAATGCCAGCATTGGAACCTTCACATTGTGTTATTTTTATTAGTGCATGTTGGTTGTGTAGAAGAGAGGGTTTTGCTTTGGCAGGTACGTTTTTCTTTTGAGTGTTAGCTATGTGTTGGGAGACATTTTCTTAGGAATAGTTTGTGGGGAGAGGTGACGGCTGTGTCCCGTCTTGTGGGGTGGACTGGCTGGGAGGGAGGAGGTCGCCCTCTCTTGGGATCACTGCCACCCTGGCCCCACTCCCATAATGGGGAGGGAGTAAAGGGCTGGAAGATCCCACGTCATTTCCCAGGAGCAGAACTCGAGGGCGCCTTACGTGGGTAGCAGTTGGGCCTCTGTGGGGCACATGGCTGGTTTCCCAGTCGCCTCTCCGACACAGCGCAGTGAAGCCGGAGACCACAGCACGTCGGCTCTGGCTGGACTGTGTTTAGTTGCATGTGAAATAGGGGTTGGGTGTATTGACAAGTTATGCTGAAGTATACAGTACAGTAGTACTTATAAATTTTGTAAGGCTTTCATTCTGAATTACGTAATAAATATGCATCCATACAGAGTTTTGAAATGTGACCCTTTGTGGTAGTAAGAAGGGGTCACTTCTGTGTTTATGGAGAATGTGCTGCTTACCTGTCAGGCTCTTGGGGATTCATCTGGGAGTGGATTGGAGACCCCTCCTGGGTAGAGTCAGAGACAGAGAAATAGGGACAAGGTGCAACATTTCCAAGTCACGATCTGTTTCTACTCTTCCCAGATGTGTACAGCCAGTAGCTTGTTGTATAAGGAGTGGCAGCCAGCTCTTTCTATGAAGGGCCAAATATGTGAAGCTCTGTGGCCTGTGACATCCCTGTGGCAACTCCCCACTCTCCTGTTGCGGTGTAGCCACGTGCAGTGGCCATGGGCAGCATGTCAGTGTGCAGGTGTGGGTGTGTGGGAAGAGCAGGTGGTGGCTTGTAGCTTGCCTGTCCCCGCCTGATACCCCGGATCTGACTCGGTGCCGTTACTTTAGCCTTCCCATCACTGGTAAATCAGGCTCCCTGGGGTGGCTGCCTGTTTGAGTTTAGAGTTTCCAGTGCTGGTCTGTTGTTAAATCAGGTCGTGTGTGCTTGACACCCGGAGGATAAAGACACCTCCTTTTCTGTGCCTTGGTTTTCTTTCCTGTGTGATGATGAGAGAGTTGACTCAGCCAAGGTTGGCTTGGGGTGTTAGCAGGAAACCCTGGTTCCCGAGACCCAGCTCCTGCTGAGCCACTCTGCTGTCCTCTGCCGGACACCTTTCAGGGTCACCTTTGGGTGTGGGGGCCTGCTGCAGGAGCCAGGCCTTCTTGGGCTGCCTGCCAAGCCATCCCGAGGGCTCTCCTGGGAGCTGTGGCCTGGAACGCTGGCCCCTGGCTGCGTTGTGTCCCGGCTGAGGCAGTGTGTCCGCTGGCCTGGCTGGAGGCCACCTGGGAGCGGGGCCTGCTGGGGAAGGAACTGTCCGAGGGCTGGATTTTTGTAGGGGAACATCATGTAGATAAATTTAGAAATACCTTTTACTGTAGAAAGTTTGGAAAATACAGAAAACCAGAAGGAAATGAAAAAAGATTCCTCAGGGCCGCTGCCTGAGGTGTGAACGGCAGTGTGTGGAGGTCCTCAGGACCACAGATGCTGCCCTGGGCAGAGACACCAGGGGTGCTGTACTGATGCTACGCTGCTTTTTAATTTCCTTTCCACATGGGTAATATGCTTGTTGCTAATAATTAAGCACAGATATTAGAACAAAAATGATGAGAAAGTCTTACCAGTGAGATTGCAGAAATAATGTCGGTTGTGTGGCCCTGGCATTCTTACCTGTGGGTAGGGGTGATGGGAGGGAGGGGTTACTGTCACAGGAGGACTCGTGGGGGCACCGGGCTGCTGCACCTGCGGGGTGGGTGGGCGTGCGGTCCTGCTGTGTTCGGGGGCGGCCCCACCAGCCAGGGTCATTTGGCCCTGCTTGTAATCCGGCCCACGTTGAGAGGCTTTGACATAAAGTTGTTAAGGTTTTCTCCTCTGTTGGTAAATTAATGACCTGCTTTCCGGTTCATCCTGCCCCGAGCCTGAGGGCCTCCTCCCTGCTGTCCATGGAGCTGGCTGTGGGCCCCACTGTGTGGACCCCTCCACGTGGACCCCCCACCCCGCCCCAGTGTGGACTCGGCACTCTCAGGCCTGCTGACCCGGCCGTCTCTCCTGTTGTGCCGCTGGAGGCAGATTTCCATGTGGCCGTCTGAGCGCTGGCGACTGTGGGCGGCCCCTGCTGAGCTGAGGAGCCTTTCGGGGCAGCTGCCCCCACTCCTGCAAGGCCCTGGTGCCCCCTGCAGCTTCCCCCTAGTTGACCCCACTCAGGGACCTCATGCTGAGGCATGGAAGTATGGAGTAATCCTGAATTCTTTTCTTTAAAGATACTTTCTGATCCATTGTACAGAAGTCCACGTGACTTAACTTCTTGCCAGGCTGGCGGTGCTTCCCGCACGCACGGGCTTCCCGAGCTCCTGGGAGAGGGCAGGCTCGGTGCCTTGGGGTGAGCAGCACCTTGCAGCGGGCTGGGGGCCCTCCTCCCCAGGCTGGCCAGGACTGAAGACGCACACGCAGTCACGGTGTCTGGGTTCCTTCTGGGGACAGACGGGGCCGTGGCAGAGCTGTGGGGAGTGCAGAAGCCCAGGTCTGGCCTAGGGCTTGCTTGCGGCGCGGTATCTGTTTCCGTGTCTCGGTGTGCCCGGCGAGGAAGCCCAGCTGTCGGGAATAGTCTGTCTCAGCACCTTCCATGTAGGGGACCCAAGGGGTAGAGCTGCATCGGAACGCATCGGAACAGCAGGATGTGAGTAACAGGAAGTGACAGAGATCGCCTAGAGTGCCAAGTCTTTTCTGGGCCACCTTCCTGAGGCGGCAGCTATATTTAGCAGGCACTTCCCAGCTGTCCTGCTAGGACACTGCCCTCCACCTCTCCGCGGTCAGTGGCCAGGTTCACGGTGCAGTGTCGCTCCAAGTCTCTGGTCCACCTGGGTGCCCCACAGCTTGCTGTCCACTGATGTGAACACTCAGGTTTGGTTTTTGCTGGGTCGCTTTGATCAGGGACACTTGGAGCAGCTGGCAAGTGGGAGAGTGGTGGGCAGGGGAGGCCACTGGCGCCGGGAGTGAAGAGGTGAGGTTCTGAAACAAATCAGTGGGAGGCATGGTGCAGCCCTTGCCTGCTTGTGGCTTAGCAGTGCGGGCTGGAGTTCTCTGGGTGCAGGCCCACGTGCACACTGAGTACCTGCAGGTGGCCGGTGCCTCTGGTGATTCCTGTGCAGGGTTTCTCTGTGCTCCCCCATGTCAGCACTGCAGAGGCTGGAGTTGCCCGCCCTGCTTTGTCCTGCTCCAGCTCAAGGTGGGTTTTTGTCCAGTGGCCTCTGCCCACTTCTCCTTCGCCCAGCATCTGTGCCCTGTGCTGCGGTCCTCGGGGTGGCCTTCCTCCAGTGCGATGCTGAGTGTGGGGCATGTCGGGTGTGGTGTTTTCGTGGGTCCTCTGTAGGTCACTACCATCCTTCCTCCCCACTTGCCTCCCTGTCAGGCGTCAGCCGTCAGCCGTGCTCAGGATTTGAGAGGCCGCCACAGAGCTGGGTGTCTGCTGTGAAGCGTGCGGCAATGGCCCAGTCAGGTCATGTCAGGGCCGGGGGCGAGTAGCACTAAGGTCAGGCCTCAGGGACCACCCCCCCCACCATTTCATCACCAGACTCTGCCCACTGCTGTGGTTGCACTGTGGCTTGTTGCCTTCCTTGTGGCCGACGGTAAATGTAAGGCACAGTTACGTTGTGCATCTCTGCTTTAGGCTGGGGTATTTTAGGATATTTTTTGCTGAAAATTTAGGGCATTCAGATAGTCACACTGAGAACAGCTGTGTGCTTGAGAAATAAACATGGAGATTGTTGAAGATCTTGGTGTTCCCTTTCCCATCTCATCCCTTCCTTCCTTCCCTCCCAGTGCCACCAGCATTCCAAGTCCAGTGTCCATCACTTGTGGCACATTGCTGTGCTTTCTGTGGTCGTGTGTGTAGGTGCTGACTATGGGTAGTACCGTTCAGCAAGTTTTACAGTTTAAATGAATGACCTCATACCGGACACATCGTGTAACCTTGCGTTTCTGAGATTTATCTGTGTGAATTCATCTATCTTTAGGTCAGTGGTTCAGAATTTAAAATGATTGCTTCTTGGAGTTAATCCGGAGGGGAGAATTGCTGGGGTGTGGGTGTGAGCCCTGGAGTTGTTTATAAGTGCATGCTGCAGTGGGGGCTGCTGGCCAGCGCAAGGTCATCTAGCACACCAGGTCGTGCCCCAGGGTGTGAGCTGGCCTGCTCCTGGCGTGGGCTGAGGTTGCCTGGATTTCCCTGTCGTGACCAATGCTGCTGGGCACGTGCGCACGTTCCTCTGCCTGTGTGCGTAGGGACAGACTCCCCCGGTGAGTACTTCTTCAGCTGACCTCACGCCACCAGAGTGCCGCCTGGCTGTACATACAGCAGGTGTGTTAGCGGGGCACGGTGCTGACGATTGCGTGTGGGCTGGCGTCCTCATGGGGCGTGGCCTGTCCTGCAGCCTGTTGCAGAACTGAATGCTGTCGGCAGCGCCACCACAGCGAAAAGTACTTGTGTATCTAAACATAGAGAAGGTAGAATAAAATCACAAGGCCAAAAGGACTTTGACCTCCTATGTGATCTTTTGAGTGGTTTGTTGTTGACAGAAATGTCATTAGGTAGTGCTGTGTACAGCTACGTTTTTCAGCTACCACCAGCAGTGACACATCAGCAATATTGTTACTCCAGTGTCTTTCACTTTTGTATCCTGTAGAACTGATAGCAAATGAAGGCCTGAGTGTGAGGTGAGCATAGGACGTGGCTGAGATGGTCATGGACACCTTGACCTCAGTGTGTCTAAAGTGGAACCACTGCGCCCCACCTCCCAAGCCTGTGTGCCCCACATCCTGATGCCAGCGTGGCAGCTGCCCTCACCCACTATCTGAGGGGTCCTGGGGCCTTGGCTGTGTCTCACACCATCCTAGTGTCACATCAGAGTCCTGCCCTGTCCCTGTCTGCATCATGTCGTAGGTTGCTGAGGGACTTGTGAAGAAGTGTTCTGACTTTGCCCTGTCCCACTGGGTCTGTTTTTGGGAAAGCAAGTAGAGAGATGCTTTCTAGGCCCAAGTGAGATGCCAGCCTCTGTGCGGAAGCCGCACAGCTCTCCGTGCCTTGAGGAGTGGGCACCAGATCTTTGGCCCTCAGAGGCCCCAGCGCCTTGGTACTTGAGGGTCCAGCTGCTCCCCTCCCCACCCCGTCTTTGCTCCCCAGGACCCTGGACACTACCACCCTCCGCTTGTTTCGGACTCCTCTTCCCACCACACTGACCAAGCTGCCCTCCGTTCTGTGAGTTGCTCCTTGTCTGAGGGGACTTCAGGACTGGGACTAGGGCGACCTTGTCCTGCCTGTGACTCTGGTCACACTCAGGTGCTGGCTTTGGGAGAGGTGGCCTAGGCTGGCCCTAGGTCCCGGATTCCAACTTCTGCCTTCCATTCACGGAGGCTCTCCAGTGGCTTTGGAAACGAGCTGCCATTTCCTGCATTGTGCTTGTGCAGGCTGAGTCCCCAGCCGCGAGTCGCATCCTGACAGCAGAGCTAGCCCCGAGCCAGAGGGCACCATCCTGGCGGCGTGTGCAGAGTCCTCCTCAGTGCCCGGCCCGCCCCCGAGGATGTGTGCCCAGGGCGTGTCCATGCACCGTGCTCTTGGTGAGTCAGGGTCCCCTGCGCTGCTGCCTGCAGAGCCGCGATTTCACGAGATAAGGGCACACCTTGAACTCGTGCACGTGCCCTGTCCTTCAGAAACGTGTTCTGTGGTGGGCTTGCTCCTCCGCGTCCCTGTTCAACTTTAAATATTGCTGGTGGTGGTTACTTCTAACTGACCTTTTTATTTTGAGCTCCCTCACGCACGCTCCCCAGTGGTGAGCCCTTGCCCAGCTGTAGTCTAGCATTGCGCCCAGGGTGCTGGCACATCGTCATCTCTACAGGGTCGCTCCGAGTGCCCTCTGCTGCTCACACACTGCACTCCATGTCTGTGTCTGGCACTTCGGGAATGTCCTCTTGGTGGAATCACACAGCCTGTCACCTTGGGATTTGACCTGTGCCCAACAGCACGTCCCGAGGTGTGGTGCGGCGTGCTGCAGTGGAAGGGAGTTGTCTATTGGCTGTGGTTTTGAACACCGCAGGCCTGTGTCTCGTCCCCCTGGGACACAGGCTGAAGCGGGGGCATCGTGTGCTGTTTTCAGGGAGCTGCCTGACTGCTCCACGGAGCAGCCGTTCCGGGTCACGTCGGTCGTGCAGTCTTTCCACGTCCTCCCACGCTCTCAGCATTGCTGGTTTTTATGTAGCTGACCTCGCAGGTGGGCAGTGCTGTCTCGGGGGCTTCACTGTGCATTTCCTGAGTGGCTGTCAAGGTCGAGTCTCTGCCGTGTACTTCTGACACCCGTGTTTCCTCTGACTTGATTGGGAGGGGGCCTCGTTGGCAGGGCGGGGGTGGCAGCCCTCTCCTGGTCCTGTCTGGATGCATCCTATAGCTGGGCAGGCAGCAGGTGATGGGTGCCTCGAGGGTGCTGACTGGGGTACGGCAGTCTTGGCACTCCCCCTGCTCTTAGTGACCTCTGTCCTGCCAGGCTGCGCATTTCCTTTGGCTGGAAGAGCAGACTTGTGGGGGTGCTTTCCCCCCGCCCACTCTACCTCCTCGCGTCTTCAGCACCAAGCCTAGGAGATAGAAGACTCACCTTTGTGCCCTCCCCAGCTGAGCCCCCAGGTGGTGTGGGCGTCTCCCCACCTCCTCACCTGGTCCCAGGCTTCCACATCCCCAGGATTTTAGTTGTCCTTGCCAGAGGAGTAAGGAAGAGGGTGTGTGCCGGCTGGATTTGGGCCATGGAATGAGAAAGGTGAGCAGCCCTGTGTCCTGGTGGATGCCGCACCCCTGCCCACTGTTCTGTGCCTTGCATGGTGACCTTCAGGCCGTCGGGGTACAGGGCCTCCCCGTTACTCCTGTGAGTGCTGTCGCATTTGACCTTGGGCCAGCACGGTGCAGTGTGCAGCATCTGGATCCTTCTGTCCTTAGGGTCTCGTGTACAAAGCGGATGTCCGTCTGGCGCCGTGGTGGGAGGTGCAGCCTGGTGGTGAGTCAGGGCACTGCCCCTGCCTTTCTCATCCAGCTCTCGTCTCTTCAACACTGGGTTTTTTTTGTTTTTTTGTTTTTGTGGCACCAGGGGTCAAACGCATAACCTTGCGCCTGCCAGTGCTTAGGCTACTGAGCCAACCTCCCGGCTCTAGTTTTCTGAGACAGGATTGCACTACGTAGCTCAGGCCGGCCTTGTGCTTGTGTTGTCACCCAAGCGGAGCTTCAAACTCACAACACTCCTCCTGCCTCAGCCTCCTGAGTGCTGGAATTAAAGCGTGTGCCACCATGCCTGGCTTCTTCAATACTGTTTTGAACTTGTGGGAAACATGGGCAGAGCAGGACAGCTGGCCTGATGATTTAATGAGGTGTCTGCATCGCACTGCTGCTGCTTGGGCTGGTGTTGCTGCCTGAGAAAGCTCTCGGGGAGTCAGTGCAGCTTGCTCCCTGCCAGCTCTTTACAGTCTCACCCACCTGTCCAGACGAGAAGCAGCTGCGGGTGGAGGTGGGTGCCCAGCCAGCCCCAAGCCTGCGGGTGTCCCGGCCCTGGGCCCTCGTTCACATGCTCTTGGGGCAGCCCAGCTGGCCACATCTGGCTCCCTGGTCTGAAAGGTGCTTCACCGGGGTGTAGGGAGCTACGCTGGGCGTCCTGGGTGGCACCATGCAGGCTGCCCAAGTGTCAGCCACTGCGGTCACCTGGCACCAGGGTATGCCAGCAGACCTCGTCTGTGTTTCCAGTACAGCTTTTCACCATGATTTCTCAAATTGCCTGTGGTTTAACAACCTTAATTCTGTCTGGCTTCAATATATATATGTACGTGTATATATTTATTTATTTATTGATCAGGGCAGCACATATATATATGTACGTGTATTTATTTATTTATTATATTTATTTTGTGCTGGGATTTGAACCCAGAGCCTTTGTACTGAGCCATATTCTCAACCCTTTTTAATTTTTAAAATTTTGAGACAGAGCCTCACCAAGTTGCACAGATTGGCCTCTAACTTGTTATCCTCCTGTCTCTGCCTTCTGAGCCATTAGGATTGTAGCCATGAGCCACCATCCTGCCTTGGCTTGGGTGTCTTAAGCTGATGTAGAGTAACAAGGCATTTCACCTTCTCTCTCAAGGCATCATGCACCTGTCTGCAAGAATGAGAGCAAAAGTTCTCACTGGAATACGTGGTTCATTCTCATGGCTGTGTGCGCTCCAGTGTTATTAACAAGCTGCACTTGAGCATCTCCTCTCCCCGGCCGGCATCGCTGGTGTGGCCGTGCTGAGACGGTGGTGCTCCTGTGTGCAGGTCTGTGTCCCTGTTGGGGGCTGGGTGGAGCTGCGAGTCACAGGGTCTGAGTGCCATGGTTTTCTAACGTAGCTGCATCGAGCTGCAGCCTGGCCAGCACTAGGCTTTGATGCTGAGAACATCTGCCAGGGAAGTTGGCGTTACTGTGGCTTTTGTTTCCGCGGCCCTGGAGACCCGTGAAGCCGAGTACTCGCTCAGTGCTGTGCTGGCTGTTGGTGCAGTAACTGTTCCAGTCTCTTGTCTGTCTCGCCCTCAGTTGATATGCTTGTTCTCTGTGTGACTTTCAGGGTTCTTTTACTCTCAGGAGTGCTCTCCGCTCAGGTTCCCCCTCCGGTCTGCTCACTGCAGGGTCTGGTGAGCTGGCCTCTCTGGTGTGGGGCTCCAGGCAGCCACCTGCCTTTCCGTTCCTATTCCCGGTCCTGGCCTGGGCTGCCCTGATTGACCCAGAGGGTTCGCCTCACCCCTACTTTGGATCCATTCATCTTTTAGGCTGCTGTGACTACGCAGCTACGTCTTGCCTCGCACCTTCACTCGTGTCAGGAGCGTCCTGGTCCGCGGTGTTGCGCTGAGGAGCCTGGCTTGGGAGATGGTTCTAACTTTCTTGCTCCATCCCTTGGTTGCAGTTAGTGATGGCTGATGTCCAACCTGAGGGACACTTTAGGTTCCCCAGGGCAGCTCCCTGCATCCAGCCCTCCTCTGGGCCTGGCGGACTGACGACAGCTAGGAGGGAACAGCCTGACGGCTTTTCCAGCACTGATTCCTCGCCAGGGTCCTTCCTGCCCACACAGCCCCCCATCAAGGGTTCATTTAGATTGCCTCACCCTTCCAGTGTTGGCGAGGGGAGGAAAAGGCTCCTGCCTGAGACGAGTCCCGTTGGCTGTGCTGTCCCCTGGCTGGTGGTAGGGCTGTGAGGGCTGCCTATGAGCTCACCAGGAAGGTGGCCCAGGGAGATGGAGACATGAATAAGTGTAGGGGGAACACGACCAAGCATGCATGGGACCAGCCGTCAGACAGGGCCCAGCCAGGGTTGGGCTGCCCCAGACTGCGAGTGCTGTGTCAAAGGTGCCAGGGCCTGGTTGGAGGGAAGCGGGGGAGGGGTTTTACTTGGCCGGGCCCTGGGATGATTCGGGGACAAGGCCTCCTGGTTCTGTCACGCAGGTGGCACCCAAGGACGGAGGGCCTTAAGGAGGCTCCCATGAGGGACGCTCACCCGTGCTGGGCTGCGGCAGTACTGTCACTAGCACCAGCAGCTAGTCTGGGAAAGGGAGGCCCAGGACGGGAGCACCTGCTGCACGGTCTGCGGCAAAGGAGGGCTGCGCACCGGGGTTGGACGCGTGGGAGCCCATTCATTCTCCCTTGTGCCCCGCCTCCACGGGCGCCTTTTCTAGAAGAGAACCAGAGTCTGCCCTTGTTTCAGCCAGCACTGTCTCTGCTGCTTTGCCCCACAGCTGACATAGAGGAGAGGTTGAGGAAAGAGGACCATGGCCCAGGCTGGGGGAGAGCTGCCTGTCTGCCCCCAGGAAGCTGTTGCAGCAGTGGAGTCTCCACCCACAGGCTGAGTTTGGGGGTGAGGTGGCTGCCTGGGGAGGCTGCCCTGGGAAGGGTGGATATAGCCCGAAGAAATGGTGGGGGTGCTCTGTCTCCTGTTAGGTAACTGCCGCGTAATCCCGAGTCACGCGAGGTGAAGTGCGTTTCGCTCCTGCACCATGTCCAAGCCCACTCACCCCAGAGTGGGTCACCAGGGCCGCATCTGTGCAGACGGCGTGGACAAACAGGGACGTGCAGGACTTCATACTGGCCCCGGCCCTTTGTTCCTCAGCCTGGCGGCTGCGCTCCTAACCCTACTTGGTTGCCTGGTGGCCCGCTGGTATCTGAGACGGTTGTGTGTCTGTCTGAACCTGTCCAGTGAGTCCTATGCTGTCCTGTGAGCCCTGGGTGCACAGGGGCCCGCTGGGGATCTGGTCACCCAGCCTCCCTCCAGCCCCTCCCGCTGCGTGCACCTGGCCCCCCACCATCTGCCCAGCTGGACCCTGGTTTCTTTGTGTGGGAGCCCTGGATATGTGAGAGGGAGCAAACTGTGCACTGGAGTCCCTGCTTTATCTGCATCGCTGTAGGAAATCGGTGGCGACAGTGGTCAGCACCTGGAAGGTGACCAGCTGGCGTGGAAATCAGTGTCTGGCGGGGTCTTGATGAGAGGCAGAGCTGCAGGGCAAGCAGGAATGCAGAGGTGGAATCACACACCCCTGGTGGATGCCGGGGCCACAGGCATTTCCCTTACACTCGGGATAAGCCCACGGAGGGATGTGGCAGTGGCTGGGGAGGCCCCTGCGTTTACCCTCTGTGGGGGCGTCTGTATCCGGGGAGTCATCCAAGTGATGCAGTGGCAAAAACGGGAAAGGACCTGTTCGTGGCAGCACTGTTCGAGACATAAGATGGATTTTATGTACCCACGCTGTACCTATGTAGGTGTGTGAGACGGTCCCCCTTCATAGCCCTGGCTAGCTTCACAGTCACGCTGTGGTCCAGGCTGGCCTTGGGCTTGCAGTCTTCCTGCCTCAGCGTCCCAGAGTGCTGAAATCATGGGCGTGGCCAGCGTGCCTGGTTGGTGACATGGGATTTTAAACAGTGCAAGCCTGCCGGTGCAGAGCAGGGCCGGCCGGCTGGCTGCTCTGCTCCTCCTCGCTGTGGGGCGCATGGTGTCTGTGGCACAGCCCTGAGGAGACGGGTGTGAGTGCGCACCTTCTACATGGAAGGTGGGCCACTGCGGGCGCCAGGACAGAGCCGGGAAAGCTGGGCTTCTGCGCAGATCTGGTTTTGTGGATTCGGCTTCGGAACCATTTAGACGTTGGACATCATTATGAAAAAGAGGTTACGACCTTTGAAACCTTGTCAGAGTTTTGTTTAGAAAGGTTGTACTGGTCCCCACTCCCCCCTATTGCGAGCTCTTCCCCAGCCCTTTGCCACCCCTGGGGATCATGGTGCCGAGCTCGGCCGGGCTGATGGGGGAGTAGGTTTGCTAATTCTGCTCCCTGATTCCTGCCGTGGTTAAGCAGCTTGTGTTCCTACTCTGTGAGTGCACGGTGACAGCCTTTTTTCCCTCGGACAGGTTTCTCTATGGATTTGTACAAACCCTTTCTGTTTTGTGGATACCATTTGCCGGGGTTGTTACGAGTTTTGTTGTCTGGGCCCTGACGAGTGGCTGTTTCACTTTCACGTGATGTGTGGCACCTGCTCACACCTCGGGGCCCTGGGGAACTGGCAGGCGCTCTGGAGTGACACAGCTGTGTTCCTGTGTGTGCCTCTCCTCCTTCCCCTCGGGCTTCCTACAGCTTATTATTTATATCTAAGTAGTGAGTTGTTGTAGATGTCCGCTTTGGTTGATTCCTGATGAATATAGAAACTAAATTTTCTTCTTTTTTCGGGGGGGAGGATATCTTTTTTTGAACCAGGGTCTCACTCTGCAGGTCAGGCTGGCCTTCAACTCATTTTGTAGCCCAGGCTGGCCTCAGCTCGCAGCAGTCTTCCTGCCTCAGCCTACTGAGTGCTGGGATTACAGGCCTGCTGCTTTCCAGTTGGAGACTGTTGTTGATCTTGGTGACCGCAATAGCCACGTTTATGTTCCCAGTGTGACTGTCCCAGCGAAACCCTCCTTTCCCTCGTGGGTGTTCATGGCATGTGAAGCCATGAGTGGCAGGCAACCCGGCTCAGGCTGCGCTGTGTGTCCTCCCGCAGGTCATCACACCCTGCAGGAAGCTCATCCTGTGTGCGGACAACAGGAAGGAGATGGAGGACTGGATCGCTGCGCTCAAGACCGTGCAGAGCAGGGAGCATTTTGAGGTCAGCAGCACCACCTTGTGTGCGCGTTCCCTGCCCTGGCGCGCTGCGGCCCGTCCTCTACACGGAGGTCTCTCCGCCACCTGGACGCCGTGCTCAGCCCATTCAGGTTGCTCATGTAGGAGTCTGGAGGTGCCTGACCTCTGCTGTACACTTCACTCCTCCAGCCCACCCAGTACAGCATGGACCATTTCTCAGGGACGCACAACTGGTACGCCTGTTCCCACGCACGACCCACCTACTGCAACGTGTGCCGGGAGGCCCTGTCAGGGGTCACGTCGCATGGGCTGTCCTGCGAAGGTACGAGCACAGCCTTCGTGCTTCTCTTGCAGAAGGCAGCCTGGGGTTCTGCCCGGCAGAGCCTTGGAAATCAAACACAGTCACCAACCGCACAGGCAGTCAGGAGTCCCCTGCATTCCCGTGCTTTACCCGCTGAGGAGTCTGGCATACAGCTCCCAGTTAAAGGGCACTAAAGGGAATGGTAGCCACTGAGCATGTGGGCAGCGTGCCCAGGGCTGGTCAGACAGCACTGCTGCCTGGGCGTGGAGACAGGGATTAAGCAGTGGCCTGTGGCCAGATCCTGTCTGCTGCATAGTTTCTTTAGATGGTTTAGATGGTTGTAAAGATCCTGGGCATAGTGGTGCATGCCTATAATCACAGTACTCAGGAGGCTGAGGCAGGAGGATTGCTGAGAGTTTGAGGCCAACCTGGGTTTCATAGTGAGTTCAAAGTCAGCATAAACTACGTAGGGAGGCCCTATCTCAAAAAGAAAATAATGCTAAAAAAAAAAAAAATAGATGGTTGAGGAGATTGAGAAGACTGTGTGACCTGCAGAAGTTGGGTGACATTCAGACTTCGAAGTCCGCACAACACCGGCTCTGCCTGCCCACTGCAGGGGCGGGGCCGGGCCGTGTCAGCCACGTGCAGGTCTGTGGCACCCGGCTGCCCTCAGCCCATCTGGCCTCCCTGTCTTGTCCCCTGTCCCGGGCTGAGGCGCCAAGAGGGCTGTGACTGAGAGGTCCGTCACCCCAGCTTCCCTGACGGGCCACCTGTGGCTTTGTGTGCTCCTCTCAGTGTGCAAGTTTAAGGCCCACAAACGGTGTGCCGTGCGTGCTACCAGCAACTGCAAGTGGACCACGCTGGCTTCGATTGGGAAGGACATCATCGAGGACGAGGACGGGGTGCGTGTGGGGTCCTTGCCGGGTGCTCGTTCTCCCCCGCCCCAACACGTCCCCTGGGGGTCGCCCCTCGCTGGTCCTCAGGCTGGGGCAGCATCTTAGCCCGTGGGCTCTGGTGGGTCTTGGGTCGCAGTTCCTGGGTGTCCCCAGCGGCTGTGTCCCCGCTTGCTCCGCAGATCGCCATGCCACACCAGTGGCTGGAAGGAAACCTGCCAGTGAGCGCCAAGTGCACGGTGTGCGAGAAGACCTGCGGCAGTGTGCTGCGCCTGCAGGACTGGCGCTGCCTGTGGTGCAAGGCCATGGTGAGTGGCCGGCGAGGTGGCCTGCGGGCTGCGGGTGTGTGGGGCAGAGGGATCCCGGTAGTTGTGCCGTTCCCTGGTTGGAGCAGGGCCGACCAGGAGGAGCCGAGGCACAGGCGGGCACCCAGAGGCTGCCACCCCGGAGCCTGGGCCCTCACCCTGAGGGTCACAGCATCTGCATGGGTGGCGGGGGCTGGGCCGGCCGTCTTGCTGCTCCTGTGAGCAGGACTGGTCTGCCGGGGCGAGGCCGCTGAGCCTGGTGACGGGGGCATTCTGTCCAGGTGCACACGTTGTGTAAAGAGTCCTTGATGACCAAGTGCCCGCTCGGCCTGTGCAAGGTGTCCGTCATCCCTCCCACGGCGCTCAACAGCATCGACTCGGACGGTGGGTCCTCTGTGATGGTGCTGTGCTCAGCTCAGCGAGAGGCGGGCACAGCTGTGGGGCAGCAGGGGGTGATGGGTCCCCCTGGCTGTCGGGGGACCGGAAGCTGCATGAGCCGCACCCCTCCCTGTGTGGCTGCTTGCGCGTGTCCAGCTGGCACATGGTGGCACGTGTTGGCAGACGGGTGCACGGGTCTCTGGGATAACCGAGATCCTCAGCGGCTCAGGGGAAGTCACTGGGAGGGGGGCCGGGGCGCGGGTGTGGGCCGTGCAGCTGTTTGAAGTCTGGAGCCCTCGAACACGTGCAGTCAGATTGGGTGGGACTCACCTGTCCCCCTGGGGAGTGGCAGTGTGGAAGCAGCTTGCTCGGCCTCACTGATTTACAGGCGTATGCACGTGGGCCCCCCCATTCCCTGCCCATCTGCCACTGCTATGGGTCACTCCTTCCCCCTTCACGGCTTACACGGGCTCCCTGCCATGTTCTGTGTTCACATCCAGGGTTCTGGAAGGCCACCTGTCCCCCATCTTGTACAAGTCCCCTGCTGGTCTTTGTCAATTCTAAAAGTGGAGACAACCAGGGTGTGAAGTTCCTCAGAAGATTCAAGCAGCTGTTGAACCCTGCCCAGGTCTTTGACCTCATGAATGGAGGACCACACCTTGGGTAGGAGACTTACAAAATGTGTCTTTTTGGGAGTTCTGCTATTTTATAAATAAGGTTTGTTTATGCACTGGGGATCGAACTCACAGCCTCATGCCTGCCAGACAGGTGCTTAAGCCACTGAACCAAACTCCCAGCCCTAGTTTTTTGAGGCAGGGTCACACTGTGTAGCTCGGGCCAGCCTTGTGCTCACGTTGTAGCCCAGGCCAGCCTCGAACTCACAATGCTCCTCCTACCTCAGCCTCCCGAGTGCTGGGATTAAAGGTGTGCACCACCACGCCCGGCCATTGGTTTGTTTATTCTTAAAAAGGCACAGAAAATTTAAAATAGGAAGCAGCTTGTCTGGAACTGCCCCTCTACAAATTCCATTAGAAGAGGGCAGGACCTGCTCTTCCTAATGGATGGAGATTTGCACACATGCACGTGTATGCGCATGCATGCACTGTATGCGCACACACAGCCCGCTGCCACGGTGGACCACCTAAGTCTCTGGCCAGCACTCCCTGACCTGCCCCCGCTGGCTGGCTGCCCTGTGTCTGGGAGGCCCAGGCTGTCTGCCCTCAGTGCGCAGGAGCCCGGCATGCACGAGGACCTGCAGGGCTGGGCACAAGCTGGGGCCTCTCGTGTCCTTTCAGCTCTGTGGAAGCCATGAGTTTTTGTAACTTTCGCCCTTGGCGCTCACAGTTCTCTTTGGAGCACAGTTCGAGGCGGGGCCTGGGGAGTGGTCTGTGGGTTGGCGTGGCGGGGCTGGGGGAGGGTGCAGTTGGTCGTTGCTGTAACTTGAGCTGGGCTAACTCACTGCCTGCCCTGGGCTGACACCCAGCCTGTGCGTGCTGTGTGCTGTGCCGTGCGGGGCACTGCCTGCCTTGCTGTGAACACGGGGCCTTCGTGTGCCTTGTGGGTTGGCTTCCCCACTTGCATCGAGGCCTGTTGGACAGAGACCCCACAAGGCGGTGCTCCCCGGCCCTGTCGGTGGCCTCCTCTCTGCTCTCATGGGGTCACGCACACCCGAGCCCAGGAAGAAGTGCTTCCGTTAAGAAAGGGGAAGTGGAGATGTCTCACCTCTCCTGTCAAGGGAGGCCAGGCAGCTTGGGTGCTTGATGGGCTGCCAGGGACATCAGCTGAATGCTTCATAATGGCTTTGGGCAGGCAGATGCACAGTAGAACTGGAGAAGAATGAAATGTTAATTCTGGCACGCCCATAGAACTCTCATTTGTAGTCAGAATTAAGTATGTGATGACAGCTGGAGTGGTGGTGCACTCCTATAATCCCAGCCTTCAGGAAGGCTGAGGCAGGAGGATTGCCAGTGTGAGACCAGCATGGGCAATTTAACAATT
The DNA here is from genome assembly GCA_004363535.1 of Dasyprocta punctata. NCBI lineage: Eukaryota > Metazoa > Chordata > Mammalia > Rodentia > Dasyproctidae > Dasyprocta > Dasyprocta punctata. Next base: position 114,725 of record RJWM01000563.1, on the reverse strand, counting down.
TAGTGAGACCCTGTCTCAAAATAATAAGGGACTGGGGTTGTAGCTTAATGCAGAAGTCTTGGGTTCCAGCCCATTGCTGTTAAAAAGCGAAAAGAAAGTTGTGAAGAGACAGCAGGGGCAAACGCGGACAGGCAGGGTCACTTCGGTGCGGTGGTGCCCTGACCCCCGGCAGCTGCTGGGAAGGGGTGTGGGGTTGGGCCAGCCTCTGTCTCCGCTGTGCCCGTCTCCAGCAGAGCTGGCGTGCGCGCTGTGCTCCCTGCCCCTCTTCCTGGGATGAGGGCACACGCAGGCAGCCGCTGCCGAGGGTGGGCTGCGGTGTGCGCCCAGAGGGTCGACTGTTGCCTGGGGATGGGGCGGCACCCTGGGGAGATGCTGGAGACTCAGGACAAGCAGGGACTGAGACTGGCAGGGCACCGTGAGGGCAGAGGGAGGGCACCGGGCGCTGGCCGACCAGCTGGGCCCGGGAGGGACTACGGGCTCCAGGCGGTGTCCTGGTGCCCAGGCGCAGGTGGGGCTGCAGGAGTGTCAATTTGGGGTCTTTGGCACCGGTGCCATTGTGGAAGCTGAAAGGTGGGTGGAGCCGGGCAGGAGGAGGGTGAGGGATGGGCCGAAGGCAACTGGGGTTCCCCGGGTTGGGACCCTGTGTGGGGGGCCAGGTGACCCACAGAAGCCCAGGAAAGAGACTGAGGAGGACTTACAGGGGCAGGGGCCGGGTCACCCAGAGTGCGGGGTCATTGCTGCCGGGAGACAGGCGGGGCCCTGCAGAGTGCTAGGCAGCGACCCGAGCGCCCGACCTGGGGCCCAGTGTCCAGGCTCAGCAGGGTTGGGTGCTGGGTGGGGTCTGGTGCTGCTCTGGAGGTGGCATCTCCGGCTGTCACGTGGGATGGACCCTGGCCCTGGCTGGAGGACTGGCCAGGCCTCAGCTGACAAGGGCCAGAGGCCACCTAAGAGCAGCGGCTCCCCAGGACCACGTGTCATCTCACTGACTCTGCTTTCCCTGCAGCTTGCGGTTATTCCAGAAGTTCGACACCTTCCGGATTCTGGTTTGTGGCGGGGATGGTAGCGTTGGCTGGGTCCTCTCCGAAATCGACAGCCTCAACCTTCACAAGCAGGTGCCTGCAGGGGGCGCGCAGCCTGGGGCAGAGGGCAGTGCGGGGGAGGGCAGGGCAGGATCCCTGGGCGTCCGGAGTGGCTGTGGAGCGGGAAGTTGGATTGGGTTAAAGGGAGTAGCCTCATTACCCAGGGGCCAGCAGGTCCGGGGCTGCTGTCCTCCTTGTCCAACTCGTCACCCAGGGGTGCTGTGGCACCTCTGGCCTGGGAGGCAGGGCGGGAAGGTACCTCAGTGTGGCTCCCTAGCACTGGCTTTTGTATTCATTGGGGTTTACTCCAGCCACCCCTCCCTCAGGGCGAGCGGTCGCTGTGACATCTCTGTGCCTGTCTCAGACTCGTGTCCACACGCGTGCAATGCCGTGCGTGGGGCAGTTTTAAGCAGACTCGAGTCCCCCGCACTGGCCCTGCCCGCGCTCTGTGCTCCACGGGGTGCCGCAGGCGCTGTGCGCTGACCTCGGCAGACACCCTGTGTGGCGGAGTCCTGGGGACAGGCGGCCAGGGCTGCTCCCCTCCCGTCGGGGGCTTAGGGACTCCTGTGAGTCCTTGGCTTTTCCAGGGGTCCCCATGGTTAAACCTGGGGTCAGGTCCCTAATTCCCTCCGTCAGGGCTGTGCCACCCCTCTGTGGCCATGGGCTCATCTTTCTAGTTTTGCCCAACTAAGCAAATAAAAAGTCTTATCTTTACAGTATTTCTTTGTTAAGCATTGTCTCAGCTGGCAGTAAGGTTTTAGATGAGTTGTAGATGTTTCGGTCCTGTTTTTTTTGTAATACTCAGTTTATTTAAAGAAAATTGATGTCTGATTATTATCATGTTAACTTGTTTGTCATTGCAGATTTTGTCCCCTAGTTTGTCATTTGTCAACAAAATACTTTTAGTTGTCCTTTCCTTCATGGCTTTTGGTCATTTGTTCTATTCAGACACCTGGTCCCAATCCAAGGTTACCAGATACTGACCTGGGTGCCGTCTTATGCCCCATCCTTTGGTGCTGGGGATGGAACCTGGGGCTACACCCCAGCCTGTTGTTGGGGTCCTTTTAAAAAGCCCAGTGGAGTGTCTGCGTGCCCAGAGCACATTTCTCGAGCTTGAGTTAGTGCCGCTCATTCAGCCTTGACATAGGTGTGTGACGCAGGAGTGAGGAGGTGGCCTGGGGCCAGCCCACCACGGCATTCTGTCGGGTTGGGGCCCTGTCCCGTGTAGTGTCGAGCTCACCAGCGGAGAACAGTCAGTCTCGGGGTTTACGTCGTCTCCTCTGGTTTCCCTGTGGCCCTCGGTGCTCTTCCAGCTGCTCTGCCCCGGCCCCGGCTCTGTGACTGTAGGGGGCCTTACTGCTGCGCATTCTCTGGGGACGTCCTGGGCCTGCAGGTCACCAGCCCTGAACCGTCCCCAGCCCAGCGCTGTTCTGTGGAGCCTGAAGACCTGGCCCACCCAGGTGTCCTGGCAGAAGTGTCGCAGTTGCTCTCGAGGTCGCATCGCCCTCCTTCCCTGCTGCCACCCCCTGCTCTGCCTTCCTGTCCTGGCCTCCTGCTGCCCCTCTGCAGCCTGCCATGGCGGGTCCACCCCAGCAGCGGTGCCATGAAGGCCCAATCTGGCCTCTGCGTGTCTGCTGCCTCCTCCCTCCTGCCCGTGTGTCCTCGGGTGTCCACTCCCAGCTCCTGTGGCACCCTTGTCACACTGCTATCCATACAGGCCAGGCTCTGGCTGGTCACTCGTACAAGGCCACTGCTGGAGCACTGTGGGCGGCCCATGTCGGGGCTCTGGGTGGGAGTGCCAGGTGCAGGGCGAGGCTGTGGGCAGTGGCAGATGGGGGATGTGTATCGGGCCTGGGGCACCTGCTCGGGGTGACCTGGGCCTGTATATTTCGACAAGGCTTCGAGGCCATGCGAGGTGTTGTAAGAGGGTGGAGTGATGCGAGCGATGCCCAGAAGGGGAGTTTGGCCTTGGTCGGTTGGCTGCTGGGGTGGATGGGAGCTGGTGGGAGTTACAGACCATCCTTCATGTGTGGGCCTGGGTGCAAGGGGGCAGGAAGGGCTTGGGACCCCTCAGCCCGAGATCTGGAGGGCACAGTGTCAGGATAGAGCGCAGCTGAGGGCGGGGCTTTGGCAGATGAGGGCCGGGGACCCTGACCTCTGCTGCTGTATCACAGGGACACCTGCCCCCTCCAGTGGGCTCTGCCGGGAAGTGCAGGCCACACACACAGCGTGGCCATGGCTGCAGGCCTTGGGCGGGCATTGGGGCGGGGGCTTGTTGCTCTCAGTGTCCCAGCACGTCTTCCCCCGTTTCTGTTAGTGTCAGCTGGGAGTGCTGCCCCTGGGGACGGGGAATGACCTGGCCCGTGTGCTCGGCTGGGGTGCGGCCTGCGATGACGACACCCAGCTCCCCCAGATCTTGGCAAAGCTGGAGAGGGCCAGCACAAAGATGCTGGACAGGTGAGTGGGGCCACCGTGCTGGGCAGGGGCTGTGAAAGTCTGACCTAAGCGGATATTCCTTTTTTGGTAGTTTTGGGTTCTGGTCAGATTATAAGAAAGATCGCAGCAACACAGGTTAAGAATCGTGCCCCGGAATGGTCAGGTCTTCTCACGAGGCCACGCCTGGTGGGCCGTAGAGGAGAGGTCTCCCACCTTCAGCCCCTTGGCCCAGCCCGCTGGCCCAGTGCTGCTGGGCACACGTGCCTTGGAGGGAGGCGGCTTGGGTAATCCAGTGGGCACTTCTGTTCCGCTGACCACACGCCGCCGTAGCCCGGGTGTTGGAGTTGGAGTCCAACCCACGGGTGCTGGTGAAGCGCCTCCCTCCTGCCCGGCTGGCTCCGCCTCAGTCAGGAGGACCCGGGGCTGTGCGGGAGGGGCAGCCTTCCCCGGCAGCGGCACCTTTCTGGAGCGCTGTTCCTGGGGCTCCTCCTCCCGCGGCCTTCATGGCCTCAGGCAGGCTGCAGGGCCAGGTCACACATGCACAGTGGGGCGAGGGGTGCAGGAGGTGGGCTGAGCCGACCCGACCTGTCCGCAGGTGGAGCGTGATGGCTTACGAGACCAAGCTGCCTCGGCAGGCCTCCTCCTCTACCGTCACTGAAGACTTCAGCGAGGACTCTGAGGTACCTCTGGCCGCACAGCAGGGTCAGGCGTGCTGGGCCTGGCCGCTCAGAGGGGAGTCTGCCAGTGCCCTGCGGGGTCACGGCTGGGCGGTGCCCCGCGGGGGTTGCCTGGGTTTTCACTGGGGCTTGGGGAAGGTGTGTCTTCCCACGGCTTCCTGCGTCCTGGGCGTCCCGTCAACTCCGGCCTCCCCCATGCAGTACCCGCACCCATGCCTGCCTCCACCCCACCACTCTTGACGCTGGGGCCCTTTTCCCTGAGCTTGCCGGGGTTCAGCCTTGAGTGCCATTTGGGTGGTGGCCCTGTCTTCCTTCCTTCTTTCCTTTCTTCCCTTCAGCAGCGTCCTGTGCCGGCACAGTGCTGAGCACCCGGCTGTGCTCGTCAGGTCGAGCTGGCCACTGGCTGAGCGGAGCAGGACTGCCTAGGGCAGTGGTCGGCAGGCCAGGCTGCAGGCTCCAGCGCCCAGCTGCCTTTGCCTGGCCTTGTTCTGAGGAGCAGGGCGTGCACAAAGCTCAGATACTCACCTGGGCTGGGAGGGAAGCTTGCTGGCCCTGGGCAGGGCGGTGAGCAGCTGTGTCATGATGGAGCCCGTGTCGGGGTGGGGCCAGCAGGGAGGACGTGGCTTCATCCCTCCAGCCTGTCACCGAGATGCCAGGTTAGGGTGCGGGGCCCTCCAGGCCGCCTTGTGGTCTCAGACTAAAGAGAGTGTCCCTGCGGACAGGCTCCTCAGTGTCCAGACCATGTTTTGGTCTGGCTGCAGCTCAACGGTGCCCAGAGTGCTGGCCGGCTCACGTTACCCTCCCAGTGAGCCGCGGCTTTGGCCAAGGCAGTTGCCTTGTGGGGCTGGGTGGGAAAAGCACTTGGCCTCGGGGTCACGCCTGGTGCTCACAGGTTATGGCCCCCTCATTGGGGGCGACTGCAGGTGCAGCAGATTCTCTTCTATGAAGACTCGGTTGCAGCCCACCTTTCTAAAATCCTGACCTCGGACCAGCACTCTGTGGTGATCTCGTCAGCCAAGTGAGTGTGCAGCCTCGGGAAGGCAGGGCCTCACCTAGGGGTGCCCTCGGTCCCAGCCTGGCCTGTTCTCTTTCCCCCAGGGTGCTCTGCGAGACGGTGAAGGACTTTGTGGCCCGAGTGGGCAAGGCCTATGAGAAGACGACTGAGAGCTCAGAGGAGTCGGAGGTCATGGCCAGGAAGGTCCGCTGCAGGCCCACGGGAGGGAGGCGGTATGGGGGGGGTGCGCTCTTCATGCTGGTGTGTCCCCCACCTAGTGCTCTGTCCTGAAAGAGAAGCTGGACTCGCTCCTCAAGACCTTGGATGACGAGTCCCAGGCCTCGTCCTCTCTGCCCAACCCGCCCCCTACCATCGCCGAGGAGACAGAAGATGGCGACGGGGCGGGCAGCGTCTGCAGCTCTGCCGGGGACCGCCTGGTGGGCTCCACGTGCCCCAGCCGGCCGCAGATCTTCCGGCCGCGGGAGCAGCTCATGCTGAGAGCCAACAGCCTGAAGAAGGCGATCCGCCAGATCATAGAGCACGCGGAGCGAGGTAACGAGCCCCGGTGACAGATGTCGGGGGGCCCAGGACCGCCACCCCTGCACCTGGCCCTGTCGCGCCCCCTTGCAGACCCGTGCGCCTCGGCCACAAGCACAGTCCCTGCACCCACACGCCTGTCCTCAGAAGCCACCTCTGACCTTGCCCTCCCTTGCTTCACCTGGCACCAGTGTGCCCGTGCCGCCTGCCCGCCTGACTGCAGTTGCCTTGCCCCAGGGGCCTGCCCCAGCCTGTTGGGATGGAGGGCGGGGAGGTGGGCGGTGGAGGGGCCCTGGGGAGTACAGGCCACCGTGCCAGCTCAGCTGCAGCGCCCTCTCCCCGCCAGCCGTGGATGAGCAGAACGCCCAGACGCAGGCGCAGGAGGGCTTCGTGCTGGGCCTGCCCGCTTCAGAGGAGAAGGAGGACCCAAGGAAAGAGGACAAGGTGTGCCCACCACCGGCCCACCGGGAGGGCCATGGCGTCCCCAAGGGCAGGAGCCACCGCAAAGGTACAGCTTCACTCCTGGGACGTGTGGGAGCAGCACACGCCATGCTGGGAGCTTCGGGAGCTTTCTCGTTGCCGCTTTGGCCCTTGGCCGTGTCACAGCTCATGGCTTGGGTGTGCATGGCACTAAGCTATGCAGTCAGTCTCGGGGTGGAGGGCGCGATCTGCTCATGGAAGTGGGCTTCAGAACTTTTGGAGCGGACAGTGAGCTACTGGTGGGACCTGCCCGGGGTTGGAGGAGTGTCCGGTGTCTGCCCCTGCTACCCTTCCCCGGAGCTGCTTGTGTGGGGACACAGGCCCTCCAGGAATAGAGCCAGCCTGGCTGGGTCATGAGGGATGTGCTCAGAGCTGGGTGGCCAGCCCCTGTCCCCAAGCTGCCATTGCCATCTGCACGTGCTCCAGATAAATCCAGGCCTTGGCGAGTCTCCTAGCGGGAGCCCCTCGGGCTCCCCCTCACACCCCGTGTGGGGTGTCAGCAGCTTGCAGCCTCTCCTTTGCCCACAGCCCCAGCCTGTCCGTTTTCTCTGGCCCTCGCGATTTCAGCTGTGTCTGAAGGGCTTCTGTCCTGTTTCACAGCGTCCCGAGCCCCCTGTGAAAAGCTGATGAGCAAAGGGGGTCTGCCTGTGGGCAGCTCTGCCTCTCTTCCTCCCCAGACGGGAAGCCGGGACAGCCTGCCGGCACTGAACACCAAGATCCTGTACCCCAGTAAGTGCTCTGGCCCCACCTGTTGGCGAGGGCTCACGTCTCACCCGCGGTGGCCAGGCCTGTCGCTTCACTGGGCACTGGCCAGGCTTAGATACGGCGGTGTTACTGTCCACAGACACAGGCATAACTTCAGCATTTATGTGACTGTGTGAAAATGGTGAAGCCCAAGTACTTCCCCCAGGAAGGCAGTTTTTAGGCGTCCCGTAGGTGTTGGGTTCTGTGGCCCAATGTGCCAGTTTCTATGTGGGATGCTGGTGATTTTTTGACCCACCGACTGTTGAAACTTGGTCCCGCTGTTGGCTGTTTTGGAACGGTTTGCTGATAAGGCTGTGCGGGGCATGTCCGCAGCCCCTGCCCAATGCCTCCTCTGCCTCCTGCAGGTGTTCGGGCTGGGATGTCTGGCTCCTTGCCCGGCAGCTCCGTCATCAGCCGCCTCCTGATCAATGCTGACCCCTTTAACACCGAGCCAGAAAGCCTGTGAGTATGGGGATGCGTTCTGTTAAGGGGAGGGGGCTTCGGAACTGTTGGAGCGGTCAGCGAGCAGTGTACCAGCTGGTGCCTTCCCAGCTGGCGTTAGCCACTGAGGAAATCTTGAAACCAAGGCTCAGCTTCAGGAGTGTGACAAGGCCACCGCCACGAGCCAGCCACAGGCAGGCAGAGGGTGGGCAGCATGCACCGCCCGTGTCCACCCTGCCAGCTCATTTTCGGAGGCTTTCGCAGGCCCACAAACCCCCACTGAAGGCTGACTTTGTCCTTGTTGGTCACTGCCAGTTGCTGGGCTCTGGAGACCTTGCTGGTCCCATACTGAAGCTTCCCCGGGTGTCCACTGTCCTGGATTCCAGGACTGAGAAGTCAGCTGTGGGATTGTCCCCCATGGCTTGTGACTCCTCAGGAGACACTGTCCTGTGTGGGGCTTCAGGGACAAGCCTGGGCTGCTGCCCATGGGGGCCGTGGCCTTCTTCCTCTAAGATTTATGAGGCAGCGAGGGAGGATATTTGCGGAGCTGCTTCGCCAGCCTAGTCTGTTAGAGATTGCTGCTGATGCAAACGGTATTCGCAGGCTAAGGAAGCCACAGTGCCCATTTGTCTCCCTGCTGGCTGACGGCAGGCTCCACACAGCAGGGCACTGGCCCACTGGCTGGCAGGGTCACAGAGCTCCGCACATCTGGGCGAGCACCGCTCTGGACTTAGTTCTGGCCCATGGTGCACACAGCAGCTGTCCCTCTGGGAGCAGTGCTTTGGGGACCTGAGTCCAGACATTTCCTCTGGGGTCCCCGAAGTCCCCTCCCCCGCGATGTACCCCGCACTGTGTGGTGCACCGAGGCTCTGGCTGGCAGACACGGCCTCTCTGACACAGCAGCTGCCAACCTCCTGGGCCCCTGCGCCTCTGGCCCCTCCTTCCCTGATCCCTTGCCGTTTTTTTCTGGGTTCTCTTTTTTCCCAGGACCTAAAAATACTGTGGGTCATGTGGTCTGCAGTTTAGAAAGCAGTGCTGTCCGCAGCTCTGCACAGCCAGCTGCTGAATGAGTTAGCTGTCGGTGAGCACGCTTCCATGTGGCGTTCTGTCCTTGGCTGGGCCACAGACACCCTCGGCGGAGTGTGTTGCAGTCTGGTCCGAGGCTGTGCCCAGGCGTCCCTCCCTGGTGGTCTCTGTGGAACGTCAGAGACACCTACTGCTCCGCCTCCTTCCTCAGCCGCCCAGAGGGAGCCCGAGGCCTGCAGCCAAGGAGGCAGCGGCGGAGGCACCCGCGCTGAGGGGCTGAGGTCGGAGGAGCGAGTTCCCCAGTGCCCTTCCTGGGAAGGGAGGCTGGTGGCCCTGGCCGGGATGGCTGTTTTCAAGCTGCTGTTTTTAATTCGGGGGCTGTTTCACAGGTCTGGGGGCAGGTGGGAAGTGTTTGGAGATCTGCAGTTCAGATGAGTGGGTTCGTGTGCCCTAAAGATCTCTGCTGGCCCAGCCGGCACAGCTGTGACAAACAGGCTGGTGACTCCCTGCCCGCACTCCCTGGAGATCCGCCAGCCTCTGTCCACAGGTGCCAGCCAGCCAGTGGGACGAGTTTGGTGGCCAGTGGCCGGTGACCTTGTAAAAGTGCAGAACAGACAGTGTTCGGACAGATGCTGCAGTGTAGACGGACTCTGAGAACGTAAGGGAAAGGAGCCCGTTACAAAAGGCCCCGTGGTGTAGCTCGGTAAAGCTGTGACCGAAGTGTGCTAAGTGCAGGCCGGGGCTGGGGCCCTGGATTCCAGCGCCAGCACTGCACAAACAGAAGCAGCCTCTAAAAACTCAACACAAAATGTACAGGTTTGCTGCAAGGCAGAAATAGTAAAGAGTCTGAAAGGAACTGGCCACACCAGCTGTGGTAACTGGTGTAAAACTCACCTTTGCAGCGAGTACTACACAGAGAAGTGTGTCATGAACAACTACTTTGGCATTGGCCTGGATGCGAAGATCTCACTGGACTTTAACAACAAGCGGGACGAGCACCCAGAGAAGTGCAGGTGGGTGTGGCCTGCCCCGAGCTGCCGCGTGCCCCGTGTCCTCCAGGCGTCTCCTGCCACCGCTGGCGCCCCGGGTCCAGGTGCTATCAGGCCGAGCAGGAGACTAAGGCAGAGGGAGGAGCCGCACAGGAGGCCGTCTTGGCCGTGGGCTCACCCCGAGGGTTGGCAGGGTCATGCAGATGACTTCAGCAAAGCTGTCGCCACAGTCCCCTGGAATGGGCCACGTGTCTTTAATGGGCCTCCTAAGCCTGTGATAGAAGCAGGGGATACAGAGTTGTGCAGGTGGCCGGCTGTGGTGGTGCAGGTCTGTAATCCCGCAGGGGCTGAGGCAGGAGGATTACTGTGTTTGAGGCCAGCTTGGACTCTACAGCAAGATGGTGTCTCAAAAAACAGAACAAAGACACAAAAAATTGTGCTAAGAAGTCCCCCGCGCTGCCGTGTTGTGGGCAAGGCTGTGCACCCCTCTGGTTTGTGGCCAGCACGTGCAGCGCATACAGAGGTGTTGGGCTTGGGAGATTATTTTTCCCTTAGTGCTGTTCTGCACTTTCCATATTTTCTATGGAAGCGTAATTTTGCAGGCAGAAGGGGCTTGTGATATATACAGTTCTTGACAGGTTTGTTTATTTGCCTTTCGGGGTGTGATGATTTTCTTGGCAAAGTGTTACTTTTTAGCAAAACCTCCATGGCGGATGTTCGCGGGCGATTCCAAGTCGAGGGTGTGTCCTGTCCTGGTTGGTCTGGCCCACACAGGGTTCCTGGGTGGTGACCAGGGCCATTGCAGGCGTCACAGCTGAGAAGGCTCTGCTTCCCTTTCTAGGAGTCGGACCAAGAACATGATGTGGTACGGAGTCCTGGGCACCAAAGAGCTGCTGCACAGAACCTACAGGAACCTGGAGCAGAAGGTCCTGCTGGAGGTGAGCTGAGAGGGCCCCACAGGCGCCACCCCACGCCCGTCCCGGCCCTGTGGCGGAGGGCGTCACCTGTGTCCCGTGTCTCTCCCTGCATGTGTGCTGCTCAGTGTGACGGGCGCCCGATCCCCCTTCCTAGTCTTCAGGGAATCGCCGTCCTCAACATTCCCAGCTACGCTGGAGGGACCAACTTCTGGGGGGGCACCAAGGAAGATGACGTACGTAACAGGCGCGGCCAGGGAGGGCGGCCGGGGCGGTGCTGCCGTGACTGGGTGTGTTGAGCGCCATCTGTCTGTCCTGGTGCAGGCCAAGGACACAGAGGCGGCCAGGCTGACAGGGCTCTCGCCCCGGGCTCCTCATCCGGAGCAGCAGTGGTAGAGCTGCGGAATCCCTGGAACCTATGAAAGCCTTGCTTTCAGTTGGCTGGAGGGACCCGAAGTCGGGGTGGGCAGGGGCCCAGCACATGAGCACTCGCGTCCGGGGGGTGTGGCAGCAGCCGGGCGGCCACAGGGCCTCATGGAAGCCGGGGAGAGCCCTGGGGAGGTCTTCAGCCAAGGTGTAGCCTCTCGGTGCCCGCCCGGCCTGTTCCACAGTGCGCACGCACGTGTTAGCGCCTCCCCCCAGCCCCCTTTGAGGAGCGCACATCCTGTCCTCAGACAGGTGGGAAGGCAGGAACTGAATAAGTTACAGGGCCCCCGCCAGGGAGTAGCAGCTGTGGGATGGGTCCCGGGCCGCTTCTGGGCCACAGCGGAAAGATGTCCGCGATGCATCAGCAGCTGCCACGCCTGCCCGTGGTGCCTGACTGCGGGGGCACCGTGCGGGGTGCTGGCTGTGCGAGGTGCTGGGGTCAGCTCTCCGCCTCCTCTTTCAGACATTTACAGCTCCGTCATTCGACGACAAGATTTTGGAGGTGGTGGCTGTGTTTGGCAGCATGCAGATGGCTGTGTCCCGGGTGATTAAGCTGCAGCATCACCGGATTGCCCAGGTAGGGACCCTGGTCCTCGAGAGCTGGCAGGGCCCCTCGGGTGCCCTGGCCTGGGGGGCCCCTGGGTTGGCTGGCCGTGACAGTTGGTCTCCCAGAAAGAACTGCTTCCAAACTTGATGCCACCAAGTGCACCGCGCCGCGATGGGGCAGAGCCGGTCTCTGGCGAGTGGGCGAGGGCAGCGTGCACGGTGTGGAGGGCCTGCCCATGAGGGGCGCTCGGCAGTGCGGGGGCCAGGGGGCTGAGTGGACCCCCTGCCCGCAGCCACGCTGAACTGGCCAGCCTCCCCCTGTGCTTGCCTGGCTCCCATAGTAGGTGGTTTGAAGGTCACATTTTTTTTTGTGGCAATGTTTTTGTGGAAAAGAGAAATGGGAGTTCTGCTTGCTGGATTCATTCTGAAGCTATTGGCGTCTGACGGCCCGTGGGTGCCAACGCCAAGGTCTCCTGCCCTGGGAGGGGCAGCCACAGGGCTCTGTGCTTGGCGAGGGTGCACCGCTCCTGCAGAGGTGGCAGCAGCCCGGGAGGCTGTGGCTGGCGCATGGTTGACTGCCGCGTGTCTGTGCAGTGTCGCACGGTGAAGATTTCCATCCTGGGCGACGAGGGCGTCCCTGTGCAGGTGGACGGAGAGGCCTGGATCCAGCCTCCCGGCTACATTCGGATTGTCCACAAGAACCGGGCACAGACACTGACCAGAGACAGGGTAAGGATGGCTGCCCTGCCAGAGGCAGAGGCACACACCTATAATCCTAGCACCCAGGAGGCTGAGGCAGGAGGATCGCTGAGTGTGAGGCCATCCTGAACTATGTAGTAAGACCCTGTTTCAAAAAACTAAGCAATGAAGATTAGCTGTGTGGGGGCCGAGCCAGAACCAAGGTGGAGCGCGCCCCTGTGTGCTTGTGGGGGTGGGGCTGGGGCACTGCACGCTTCTCGGTGGGGCGAGGGATCAAGCTGCCAGGGTGCTGAGGGAGCCGGGTCTGCCCCTCGCGGAGAGGAGCTGGCCAGCGCCCTCCGTGTGTGGAGGGGTCATTCCGGGCTCTCACACCCAGGCCTTCGAGAACACGCTCAAGTCCTGGGAGGACAAACAGAAGTGTGAGCTGCCCCGCCCGCCCTCTTTCTCGCTGCACCCCGAGATCCTGTCCGAGGAGGAGGCCACGCAGATGGACCAGTTTGGCCAGGCAGCGGGGGTCCTCATTCACAGGTGGGCGCTGCCACCTCCGCGGCTTCTCTGGGTTTCGGGTGCAGGGCCTCTGTCGCCCCAGTCTTGGCGGGTGGCTGGAGGTCTGCCCATAGCATCGGGGCCACTCCCACCTAAGGCCTGCTGGCTGTCTCGGGACACCCCGAGTGCACATGCACACTGTTCGGCTGCCGGTACAGGTGCAGTTGCCCGGGCGTTTCCTCCGCCGTCCTGTCTCTGCCAGCTGGCTCCCAGGCCGTGTGGCCACTCCGGGTGTCCGCTGCCCTGACTCGCCTGTGCCTGTCTTTCCCTTCAGTATCCGGGAGATAGCGCAGTCCCACCGGGATGTGGAGCAGGAGCTCGCCCACGCCGTCAATGCCAGCTCCAAGGCCATGGACCGGGTGTACGGCAAGGCCCGAGCCGCGGAGGTACCCGGTCCCGTCCCGTCCTGCTGCCCCGCTCCTCCTGCCACCTCGGCCTCCACATGGCGTCTGTCTCGGTTCCTCGCAGGGGCTGAGCTGCAGCTTCGTCCAGGAAATGGTGAACAATGTCAGAGCTCTGCGCAGCGAGACGGAGCTGCTGCTGGCCGGGAAGATGGCCCTGGTGAGTTCCTTCAGGCAGCGGGGCTGTCACGGGTGCCGGGCGCGGAGGATGTCTCTGTGTGGTGCAGGGCCTCGAGGTCTGCGTCCGCCTCGGTGTCTCCGGTCCCCGCTTGGCTCTGCAGCGTGGGCTTGCCAGTCCGTCCTGGGGGGCTGGGATGGGGCGGCGGCCTGCCTGTCCTCAGGGCGAGGACACAGAGGGCCCTCACTGGTGACCTCGTCTGGTGCCACCCTTGTTCCCTGCGAACGTCGTGCTGCCCCCAAGTGCCAGAGCTGCTGCCTTTGCAGCCTCCCAGCATCACTGTGCTCGGCAGAGGGGTGCAGCCCTGGCCCCCTCGGGACTCAAGCGGCCCACTGTGGCGTGTGGTCCGCTGTGCCTGCGCCCACTCACACAGGGGCTCTGTTGGGGTTGCCACGTGCCCTGAGTGGTAGGGCTCCTCACCTGCCCGGGCTGGGCTGACCTGGGCCCGACTGCAGTCAATAGCTGTCTCTTTCCCTCATGGGAGCAGCAGCTGGACGCCCCCCAGAAGGAGCGGCTCGGGGCTGCCCTTGCCGAGATGGATCAGCAGCTCAGGAAGCTGGCGGACACGCCCTGGCTCTGCCAGCCTGCGGAGCCCGGGGACGAGGAGGTGTGTGGGTCTGGGCTGCACGCGGGCTAGGTGTGCTTTGGTCTCGAGCCCCCTGGGCCTTCCTGAGGCCTCTCGTACAGTGCGCTTCCAGGCAGGCAGAGACCAGAAGTGGACACGGGAAGGAGCCGGGCTGGGGTGGAGGATGACCCCGGTGGCTGTGAGATGGAGCAGAGTGGCCTAGATGCAGGCAGCGGAAAACACAGCCCAGCCGCAGTGTGCACTGATAAAAGTGGCCTGCGAGCGAGGCTGAGGCAGGACAACTGCAAATTTGAGCCCAGCCTGGGCAACTTAACAACTTAGTGAGACCCTGTCCCAAGAGCTGAGAAGAACTGGGGGTGCGGGTTAGCACGAAGGCCCCGGCTTTGATCTCTAGTACAGCAAAGACAGTCAAATACCAGAAGTCTTACGACACATTAACAATAAAACAATTCTAAGAAAACACAATTTTTAAGAGTCTAAAGTAGTGGTGCAGCACATTCCTGTACTTAGTGGGATTCTGTCTGCAGTGGACACACTGTGAGCTGTAAGTGCCCTGGCCTACCCCAGGCCTTACAGTGTCGCGACACTAAGCTAACTACACTCCCTGAGCAGCGCAGGAGGCTGGCTGGACGCCGTCCGTCCTGGAAGAGGAAGCACGACTGCTGTACCAGCGTGCTGGGGCCTAGTGGAACCGTCACGAGTTGGGGGCCTCCTGTATATAATAGGAAAGTAGAATTGCAGCCAGATGTGCACAGCTGTAACACCAGCAGCAGGGATGCTGAGGCAGGAGGATTACTGTGAGGTCAGGCCCAGCCTGAACTCCATGAGGGGAGAAAAAAAGAACTGTATATCTAAGACAATAGGAAAAAGGTCACTTTATACTAGAAAATATACCGTTACTATGTAGAGTCATAAAACTGCCAAATAAGTATCTCAATGAGTTCTTCAAAAGCTTTTCACTTTCTCAGGTAGAGGATCGTTTTAATTACCTACTATTTTTAGGCCTTCGGCCTTGGCTCTAACACAGCTGCCTGTGTGCCCTCCTCTCCCGGCCCCTCCTGAGGGTTCCTGTACCGGAAGGAAGGCGCCTCTCATTTACCTCCTCCCCCAGCCCGCCCCCAGGGATTGTCGCTGGTGGGCGAGCCCTCTGCCTCTGAGCGACATCCTCGCTGCTTTTGGGCTCACTCTAGTTTTGCTTTATTATTATTATTATTAGTTTTGCTAACAGGAATCAGACTCGGGACCTCGGGACCTCGCACTTGCCAGGCAGGCGCGGTGCCTCTGAGCTGTATCCCTTGCTTTGCTGTCTTAGCTCACTCAGGCTGTCCGGTCCATACCTAACAGCCCTTTTCAACAGTCAGTACTGTTTTGATCTTTTAGTCTACTTGCTAACTGTGTTCTTTGGCAGCGTCTGCTTTCAGGCGTTATTTGGGTATCTGTCACATAAGTAGCAGTGCACAGTGAGGGTCCCCAGGCTGACTGCCAGAAGCAAGGCCCGAGGGGGTCCTTTGTTGCTGTCCCCCACCCCAAACGTGGGGAGTGGAATGCAGCGCAGAGCTAGCAGTAAAGCCTGCCGTACCGAGGGGCCGGCTAAGGCGCTTGCTCCAGGGATCTCCCCAGAGCCACACACACTTTGACAGCCAGGACCCCGGGGAGCACTCATCCCGTGAGCCGCGCCTGGGCTGTGAGTGAGGAAGGTGCAGTCAGGAGACACCACGGACCCTTTTCAGCTGAAAGCGTTTAACAGGCGTTTAATGGAATCAGTCCGTCCCAGAGCTAGTGGGGAGTCCGAGACCTGCAAGGCGCCCCAACCCGGGAGGGGAGGTGACCTGGGCGGAGCGGCCCTCACTCTCTTCCCCCCTCCACCCCCTGACAGAACGTGATGCTGGATCTCACCAAGCGCAGCCGCAGTGGTAAATTCCGCCTGGTGACCAAGTTTAAAAAGGAGAAGAACAACAAGAACAGAGAGGCCTACAGCAGCCTGGGCGGCCCGGGTACTGCCCCCGCCCCTGCCCGGCCGGCCCGCGCTCTCCGGGCCCTGCTTTCCCTGGGGCTTCTGCACGCGGCCGTGCTGCCCCTCCCACACGGCCGCACCCCTCTCTACCCCAGCCACACCCTGGCTTGTGTTCCCTCTGGGTGCTGACCACTGTCACACCCTGCGCAGTCTCACTCTTCCGTGGAGACCCAGGCCACGGGGCCTTCTGCCCGCCACCTCAGGGGCTTCCGGGTGGGGGGAGGAGCAGCAGAGGTGACGAGACAGACTTGGAGACACGACACTCTGGACTAGACTGTGCTGCACCCTCGCACGGGCTGCTCACGCCTGGTTAACTGATCGCCGATCAAGGGCCCTAATCTGGGAATCCAGGCCGCCAGTGATTGTGGGTGATGCAATCAGGAGAAAATGGCACGGAAGGGTCCGTAAATTGGGGCTGAGAACCTGCCCGAGGCGCCGACCCTGCGCCCACGGCCCGGAGTGTGGGGTGGCATCTGCACTGCCACTCGGGCCAGCTCCCTTTTGATTTTTCTTTGCACGTTTGTCCGGAAATCAGGTTTCTGTTGGTGGTTGTGACTCCATACAATTTACTCTGCGTGTCCCCTGCATGCTGTGGCGTGGCAGTGAGCTGCAGCCTCCCAACAAGAGACGCTTGCTCTGCCACACCCAGTGTCCCTGTGCGGGGCGCTGTTGCGTTCCTCCCAGGACGCAGAGGGGTGCAGAGGCTGGTGGCCCCGACAGGCGCGGACGCCATCTCCATCCACTGTGGCTCGCACCCCTGTCTTTTGTGCATGGCTGGATATGCCGCCTATGGCTGGGTGGCGGGTGCTGGCTGTGGGACAAGGGTGCCACCGCCGAGGTCTCTTGCTGCCTGCTGCCTGCTGCCGGGTGTCTCGGGTGCCAGCCGCCGCCTGCCTCGCGCTGGGCTCTGGGCACTCACTGCGCTCATGCTTTTCCGTCTCCGACAGTTCACCTCTGGGGGACAGAGGAGGTTGCTGCCTGGCTGGAGCACCTCAGTCTCTGTGAGTATAAGGACATCTTCACGCGACACGACATCCGGGGCTCCGAGCTCCTGCACCTGGAGCGGAGGGACCTCAAGGTACTTCACAGGCGTCCCCGGGGCTTCCACACGACTCCGCCCCTTCCCTCCTTTCCGCCCGGCCACGCCCTGGTGCCGCAGTCCACTCACGGTCCTCCTCAGGACTCTGCGGGCACCTTGGGGTGACGGGTGGCCCTGGCTCTGGCCCTCGGCAGCGATGGCTCCTCCTGGCACAGCCAAGCCAGGCGAGGGGCCGGCTCATGCGGGGAGCCTTGGTTTCCGTAGCCAGGTTGCTAGGTAACAGCTCAGCACCTGGGCTCACGGCGGCCCCTCTGGTTAGACTCTGTTCCGGAAGCCCTGTCCCCGTGCCGCGCTGCCCCTCCCTGGGCGCGGAGCGGGGCGAGGTGGAGGGCGAAGCTGGGCCCTCCTGGAGGCCCCCTGCCGGCCCGCTCCCGGCCTGCGCTCTGGCGGTCTTGTTGGATTGTCTGTGATCACGTCAGTGACTTTGTAGAACCCAGGACAGTGTGTTGGGCGCCTGTGTGACTGCCACTTTGCCACTTCCGTCTTCTACTCTGATGTCATCCTTTTCACCCTCATTTGTGTCCCAAAAGCCAACAGGGCAGAGCGCGTTGGTGGCAGGCCCCTCTTAGGGGCCCGTGCCCCTTCACAGTGTCCACAGTGGCTGTCCTCTATTGCAGGACCTCGGCGTGACCAAGGTGGGCCACATGAAGAGGATCCTGTGTGGAATCAAGGAGCTGAGCCGCAGCGGCCCTGCCACCGAGGCCTAGCCTCCGCCTTCTCCGTCTGCATCCCCCGCCCGTCCTGCGACTAAGGCCTAGGCTGCTGCCCGGCCTGTCTCATGGTGCTACCCCGGGCGGTGACGGGGCCTCTCCGCTGCCCGCTCCTCACAGCTCGGGCCCCAACACACCGACAACACAGCTACCTTGGAACACCACCTTTCCCAGCTCCGAGTCCCGGCACGAACAGCGTGGCCCGCTCTGGATGCTCGCCCTGTGTCCTGGCCTCTGACCGTGAGAGGGTCGCCCCGGAACCGGCCTGTCCTGCGGGGCTCCTCTCCACACATCCCGGGTCGGTCACATTGGGCGGCACCCCCGCCCTGCTGGCTCTGGGAAGTGTGACCAGGTGCGGCCTGTGGTGGCCCCACGCCAGAGTGTCCTTGGTGCCTGACAGCCACCCCGTGGTTCTCCACGGCAGCCCCGCAAGGCAGCCCCTGCTTTCGGCCCATTTGTTCCTAGGGTTTTTAAACACGGCTCGTGCGCTGACCCGGATTGAAAGTGGCCTGGATGCGCTTCCTGTCCGTTTCCATCTGCTCTGCAGAGAGCGGGCGCGCCCTCCTGCCTGAGAGGGCGGGCGGCGGTCCTGCTCCTGGTGGATGCGCCTCCCCTCCGCTCAGGCCTGGTCCCCCTGCGTCGTCCTCCCGAGCTGTTTGTGGGGACAGCTCTGTGTCCCGCAAGACCCTGGAGGGCAGTTTGGGCCGGACGAGAGGGCTGGGTTTGGTAGCCTCTGCGCTTCTGTGGGGAACAAGCAGGTTTCCAGGCTTAGACTCACTGGGCCTGTGTGGCTTCCTGTTTGCTGCTGCCGGAGCTGCTGTCCCCATGGGGACTCTCGACTCGGGGTCCATAACGCCCTGCCCTGCACCCGTGCTGGGTTGGCACTGCAGCCCCCGGGCAGGGCTGAGTGTGCCAGCAGAAGGTGTCGCCGTCGCCTGTCTTCTCCCCTTGCAGGCTCTGTGACCCAGCCATTGGCATGACGGCTGTCAGGCCATGGCTGCACGCCAGAGGAGGACAGTGACACTGTCCCAGTCCTTTGCTTGAGTTCCCCCATCTGATGTGGACAGGCTGGGCAGGCAGCGGCTATGGGCTTTATTCGGAGGTGCCCATAGGGCTGGGTGCAGACCCAGTGGCTGGCTTTGGGGTGCCCCCTTGGCATCCTTCTAGTGTGGGAGTGTGGGGCGCTGATAGCGCATTTCCCGCCTGCCTGCCTCAGGCTGTTTCTGCCTGTGCAGCTGTCTGTCCCGGCACGACGTTGGTGCCGGGACCTGGTGCACATGGGCTGAGCCACCTCCCGGAAGCTGTATTAGGCAGGAGAGCTTGCAGTGTTGCTGTGTGCGGCTGTCCCCCCACAGTCACCGTAGGCGGCAACCCCAGCAGCAGGGACTGGGAGCAGCTCACTGAGGTGACAGAAGTCTGTGTGTCTGGTGCCTGCCGGGGTCAGAGGCAATGCCATGTCAGCCTGAAGCTTAGGTGAGCAGGGCCAGGAGGAGGAAAAGCAGCTTCTGGCTGCACTGAGGCCCCACAGCCTCCTGGAAAGCACTGGGTTTGGGTGGGGGATGTTGACAGTTCATGTGAAAAGTGCTTGCTTAACTATGCGGACTGGGAAGGGAAAGGCCCAGTGCAAGTGGTGCAGGGCCTGCCAGGTGGGGATGTGTCTGCCCCGCGGCCCCTGGTGGTGCTGCAAGTTGGTGTCCTGCCTGTGGAAGGAGGGCAGGAGGGAGGACCCCTGGGGTCCTGGAGAAGAGGTTTTGTGCCCCGGTGGGCACCCCTCGTATTTATACTAATTTATACGGTGACCCCCTGGCTGCCGATGCCTCTTTTGTGTGTGGATATGTATATAGTCCCGCTGGAGAGCTGTACATATGTCCTGTGTATAAATAAAATGAGCCTGTTTTTGATCTTCCATGGTCAGAGTCCTTGTCGTCTTCTTTTGTGTTCTGACACAAAATGTTGCTTAACTGAATTCAGTTGCTTTTCATCTGTTCCAAAAATAGGTCAGGTTGTTGGTGGCTTCAAAGCAAAACAGAAAGCCATCATCGGCTTCGGGATACAGGGTTTGGCGTGCTGGATTAGAACCTGAGCGAGGCACTGGGCACGGGTCGTGCTGCAGTCCTCACACCCGTGTCGGGGTCACAGTCTCCTCCCAGCACGAACAGGGCCCCTCCCCACCGTGGCTTGTTGGACCTGCAACAGCTGTGCTATGGTGGGGACAGTAATCAGGAGCAGGATGCCCAGCTGTGCGTCACCGCTGTCCTCTGCTTCCTGTGGCTGGGCCGGCAGAGCCAGGCCAGGCCCTGGAAGGCAGAGGAGCAGACCGCGTCCTGTGTTTTGTGACACAGCTTGGCCGTGAGTGTGGACGGATTGGGACAGAGGCGCCCCAGTGCGCTCGCTGGGGAGGGGGCTCCTCTCGGGGAGCCGGAGCAGTCGGCATGGAAACTGAGAGGGCAGCAATGTGAAAGACGGCTTTTCTTCTTTAATAAAATCGTAGCGCTTTCTCCATGCTTACCCCACACTAGCCCCCAGGTGAAGACAACAACCAAGGCCAGCGCAGGGACCCCAAGGCCACGGCCCAGGCTGCTCTGCCCCCGCGAAGCTTCGGGCTCACTCATCTCCCGTCCTTGGCTCGGTGCGGGGTGGGGCCGGTGCTCCCAGACTCCAGGCGCACAGGAGGGGCCGAGGCTCCTCTCTCAGGTGAGCCCGGGGGCGGGTGCCTCTCTCCAGTGTCCGCGTCAGCTCAGCACTGGGCTGAGTCCCGAGGCCAAGCAAGGCCTCTACCTGGGGACGTCTCGGCCTCGGCTCCCTGGCCTGTGTTAGCGGAGGCTGCTCAGGGGTCCGGCTCGGCCAGCCCTCAGCAGGGGCCGTGACTGGGACAGGGTGGCAGCACCATACTCTGAGCTCAGGCTGGGCCCCGCTGTGGCTGTCAGTGGTCTCGGAGGCAAGGGCGTGGAGCTGTTCTGCTCAGCCCGGAGGAAGCCCCCCGTGAGCACCGGCCTGCGGTGGGACAGCAGCGGGAGCCTGTTGCCTGTGGTCATGTCAGCGGCTGGGCTCCACGGGCGAGTGGCGAGCTCGGTGCAGGGGCAGCGCTTGCCTGTCTGGTCACAGCGCTGAACCCGGAGGTCTGGCGCCAGGGCTACCTGAAGCTGCCCACGTGGATGGACAGGGAGGCTTCGGGTCCTCGGGGCCGAGTGAGTGTCCCAGTGGAGAAAACGTCGCCGTTCTGCGCTCGAAGGGCTTCTTGGCTGTGGAGACAGAGGCCGGCACTGACTCGCAGTCAGGTCCCCAGGTCAGAGCCCCTGCACGGGGCAAGGGTTTCCAAGCCACTTCATGCAGGGCCCCAGGTGTCCCCGAGCGAGGAGGCGCTCAGGGCGTGGCGGCCCGGCCCCTCCTGAACTAGACGTATGCACCCGCGTGATGACGCGGGCCACTCTAGTACCCCTGGCTTCCCATCCTGAGATAGGACCCCCCTCAGCACGTGCCCTTCTCCTCTGCGACCCTGCACCAAGTCCAGGTGCAGCGGGTGCTGCGCGTGCTGCCTGGCTACCCCGCCGTCTGTGCACCCCGTGCAGAAAGCCGCCTGGCTTCTGGTTTATCTGGGGGCCTGTGCCCGGGAGGTGCGTGTCCGCGCCCACAGTCAGCAGCAGAAGACACTGTCCCCGGATGCTGCACCCCTGCCAGGCTGGCGCTGTGTATCTCCCAGCAGCCTGAATTCACAGCTCTTCTATGGCAGATGGACTCGGATGACCTTCAGGCTTTGCATTACTGGGGACTGAACCCAGGGAGGCCTTAGCTCGCAATCTTCCCATCTCAGGATTACAGGTGGGTGCCACCATGCTGGCTGGTGGGACATGTTTTGCACACCAGCTAGCAATTTGCACTTCCTTCCCGGTGAGCTGTCCGTTCCTACTTGCTACCTTTTTCTCTGACTTGTTGTCCTCTTACAAGTGTGTTTCTGAAATTACCGTGCTGCTCACATGAGCTCATCCTACACACACGCCCATGTCGGTGCCCAGACAGCAGGCACCTGCGCCCGGGCTGCTCCGCTGAGAGGCGCAGGCTGGGGAGGGAGGGGTGCAGACTGCCCAGGGAGCTCCTTCTGTGGCTTTTGAATTTGGAAGCATATCACTACAACTCTCTCAAATGGAAATGAAATGGAAATACGGAAAGCAATACCGGATCCTCTGGCTGACCTGGGGCTCGTGTGGACAGGACTGGTTGGATGTTAGGCGCAGGCCTTTCACTGATACCAGCCCTCACTTTAAAGTGCTCCACCTGGGAGGGAAGGTGATGCAAACTGACAGCCGTGACGGGAGCAGGTGAGAGCCCTGAAGGACGGCTCCATCTCAGGACTGGAGTGTGCGCGCCGTGGTGTTTACTTGGGAGACCCGCAGCAGCAGCAGCGCTGTGAGCCCTGCCATCCTGGCTGCTGCATGACACCAGGTCTTGCCAGGTGCAGAGCTGGGAATGGGGCAAGGACGTGTGTCCCTGGGGAAGGGCTGACAGGGCCAAGGGGGTCGGGGTCCTGAGGGCAAGGGGCGTGGAGAACGTGCCCTGGAGGCAGCGGCACCGACAGAGGAGCAGCCCGGGTGAGTCTGGAGCCTGTGGCCCGCACGTCCTCAGCACGCTGAGCGCCGCCTAAGCAGCTGCATGGGCACTGTGCTCAACTGAGCAAGAGGCCAACTCTGCGCCCGGGCCCACGTTCTACATCTCCCCCTTACTGCCACCACCTGTCACCCCATTGAAGCGCCGGTCTTGCCAGTCCCGGAATCTCCTCTCCTCTGGAGCTCTCACTACCCAGCAGCAGAGGTGACCTTTTAACCCTCCCGTCGGCTCACATCACTCCCCACCGCCAAGCCCCGCAGGCCTCAGACCACAGCAGGAACCTGCCCTGCTGGCCCTGAGCCCGGCCGCCTCCACCCTCCGTGGCCTGGTGGCCTTTGTGGGCATGTGTGCCCGCCACACTGGGACCCAACACGTTGGGGGCGGAGGCCGGGGACTAGGCGGGCAGGGCCAGGCTGGGTACCAGAACCCCTCCCCCGCCCCAGGCAGAAGCAGCGCGGCACAGGGAGTGAGCGCTGTGGGCGTGAGGGGGCACCGGGCCCGGGGCGCTCGCAGGGCTGCAGGGGGCGGTGCTCCGGCCCAGGCCTGGAGGTCTGCATGGCCTTGGGGCCAGGAGCTCCATGAGCGCCCACAGCGTGAGGGTGACAGGGGTGCGGCTGGGGGGCCGGGGCTGTGCACTGGAGTGGCCTCGGGGCAGCAGCGGCTGGGAACCCCGGAGCGGGGCCAGGAACTGAGGTGCCGCTGCCGCAGATGGGCAGGACGCGAGCTCGAAGGCTGATTTCTCAACTAGGAGCAGGCACTGGGCGAGGCCGCGTGTGGGGGGCGAGAGGGTGAAGTCCCGAGGCTCTGTGGGGCACCCTCGCCTCGGCATGGCGGAAGTGTGTGAAGCGCCTGCAGGGTGCAGGGCTCACAGGGGTCGGAAAGGGTCGGGGAGCCCAGAGGCCCCGCGCGGGCACTGCCCTCGGGACTACCTGTGCCTCTTCCCCGGCGCCTGCCGCCTCAGGGCTTCTTTCCCGATGTCGTCTCTGATTGTGCTGAAATCCTCGTCGTCATCAACCAGGAGATTCTACGTTTCAAAATAATGAACAAAGTTTTTAGACATCTGTTCAGCTTATACTTAAAAACAGATATTTCAAAATGTAAGTTAGCAATGGCAATTTTTCAAATAAACATAAATTAGGTTGATAATGATAAAAACCATGCTGGTGTCTGACGAAAACAAATTTGGGGGGCAGGAAGTGCTTCATAGGGGAAATCAACTAGCAGCGATCTGGCCTAGGCCGGCAATACAAGCGCTCATGCCGGGCCCGGCAGGGCCTGCCCAGCTGCCGCCCGCACATCTCCACAGCCGGGGCGCAGCTCTGGGAGGGCGGGCTGGCTGCTCGGGCCGGGAAGGAGGGGCGGGAACAGACCGTTCCGAGGGCTCGCAGTGCAGCCGGGAGGTGCAGACCGGAGCACAGCAGCCCGGGAGCCGCTTCCGTCCCGGCCCCGCGGAGCGCCTGGGCTGACGGAGCGAGCTGCAGCCCGGCCGCCCGGGAGAGACCGTCTGTCCCATCAGCGGTGCGGGTGAGGGGCTGCAGAGTCGGGGCAGGGCCCGCGGCAGCAGACCCCGCCTTCCTGACAGAAACCGACTCTGCGGTCACAGCCATATTTAAAAACATGTTGTTTGAGACAGGCCCTTGCCGTTAATTCCCCCAAAATAAGACCGAACTGGAGAATCAGCCCTGGCCTGACTTTTCACGATGTTTGTGATATAAGCTTTATCTCCACAATTAGCCCCAGTTAACATGGCTAGCCAAATGGACACATTTCATGTCAACTGCAACGCAATACACACGCAATGGAATTATAAAGTAATATTAACATGTAATTAAATATAAATAACATTATTGACATTAATACTCAAAACAACACTATAAATTTTAATTAAGTACTCGTAAATGCTCAGGTGGGTGCTTCTGGCTGAGGGAAACACCAGTGTCAGCGGATGACGGGGACTGAGGGATGGCCGGCCCCCGGGGTGCACACGGTACTTGAGGCCACGCACACGCGATGACGACCGTGACAGTGCCCGGGCAGTTCCGTGCACCCAAAGTGCTCCCGTAGGGAAAGCGCTACCGGGAAGTATGAGCAGTTGGGGCCACCGTTCTACAGGAACCACAAAAAAATTCAGGCCAGACTTTGGGATATGGAGAGTTATGCTGATATTCCAGAAGACAACGACATGACTGTATTTGAGAAAATGCAGATTGTTGGACATGAATAAATATAAATTGCTGCACATGAAAAAATAAGACATTCCCTGAAAAGAAGCCCTATGTCTCTTCTGTGGCAAAAATTAATATGTGACCTGGTCTTACTGTTGGGGAATTACGGTAGTCCAGGCTGGCCTCGAACTTTCAGCAATCCTCCTCCCTCAGCCTCCCATGTGCTGGGGTTACAGGTGGGTACCACTATGCCCAGCTCATATAGAAATATTTTTAAAAATGTACTTGGAAGTTTTGTTTGCTAGTATTTTATTAAGATTTTTACATTTATGGTGATAAACACAATTGGTCTAAATTTTCTTTTACTGCCCTTGGCAGTTCTCATATCAAGATTCTGCTGTCCTTAAATGAGTTGCCTGGTGCTACCTCTTACCCACTCTCTGAAACGATCTGGCTAAAATGAGGTTATCGGTATTCTGACAACCTAATGATAAAGCTTCTCTATAAAAATCACTTGCGCTTCCTGTCTTGTCTGAGCTGTAAAATAACCCACCTTAACACCAATCGTGTCTCCGTCTTTCAAGTAATAGGGTGCACCTTGCAAATTATCTTGCTTTTTCTTCCTTTTCTTCCTGGTAACTTGCTGGTTCTATAGGAAGATCAAACATCTTAAAACTCAACTTGAAATTCTTCCTGCGTCCTCTACCACTGTGAAACACTGATTAACCCCAAGCCAGCCCCAGCCCCACAGGAGGCCCCGTGACATCACCCAGCTGGAGATCGGAAGCCACTCAAACTTTTCCGGGAAGTACTTGGCAATTTCAATTTTCTCCACAGGAAGAGCATAGCAATCGGCCACTGTCTGCCGCAGGGCGCCAGCAGTGCTGCCTTGGGCAGTGTCCCACACCAAGTCCACGGCCAGGGCGTAGGCCCTCTGCCCCGGGACGCGCATCTGTGTCCTCAGCAGCACATCCTGCGGGCTGCACCAGAGGACAGAAAGGCGATGAAGTGGGTAAAATGAAAACTGCTAGGGCGATAGGCGATGCTCTGTCTGACTCCTCTGGGCTTTTAAAGGGGGAAGGTTCCCTAAATCCCCCGTATCAGCCAGGTGTGGTGGCGCCTTCCTGTCATCTCAGCGCTCGAGAGAGGCAGGAAGATCACCGTGAGTTTGAGACCAAGAGACATGAAGAAACATTTTATCAAAATAATACAGGTCAAATAAGCAACTGAAAAGCATGCTTAGCATCATTATCTGTTGGGAAAATACAGACTAAAGCCACACCAGAACTGCTGCCAGGCTGGGCTACACAGTGAGTTCAAGGCCAGCCTAAACTATATAAACAGACAGAAATGAGAACAAATCCTCGGCTGGGGATTTAGCTCAGCAGCAGAAGTGCCTGTCTGGCGTGTGCAAGGTTGTGAGTTCGATCCCCAGTAGCAAAAACAAAACAACAAATCCTCAGTGCCAGTGGGAAATCTATTCTCTGTCTGATTTCCTGAGCAAACAGACTGAAGAGCCCACCCTGGGGCCACAGCAAAGTCCCTGGAGATGGAGAGGCCTGGGGGAGGCCAGCAGGAAAGGAAGCAGCTGCAGGCCCCAGGCACAGAGCGGGAAGCGGGGCCGCGGCAGAAGGAAGGTGGTTTGAGGTGGATGAGCACAGCAGCCTCTAGGAGCAACACAGCCGAGGTGCTGTGGGCCAGCCAGCGAGGAGCGACTGGCTGCAAGTAGGGAAGAGTTGAGGCTGGAGAAAGAAACCTTAGCAGGAACAGGTTCTTGAGGTGGGGAGAGAAGGAAAAAAAGCTGGCTGTGTAGGCAGGTCACCAGACACAGGTGAGGAGCACGGCAGGAGCCCTCGGCAGGAAGGCAGGCAGGGCTGCAGAGGAGCAGGGACTGTTCACTTCTGTAAGGGTACAGTGGAGCAGGGACTGTTCACTTCTGTAAGGGTACAGTGGAGCAGGGACTGTTCACTTCTGTAAGGTTACACTGGTGCCACCTGGTGGGCGGAGAGGGCGCCGGGAGGAAAGCGCCTGGGGAAAGTGGGAGGCTGTGGCTGAGGGGGGGACGGCTGAGAGATGGGGCTCCTGAGCGCCAGCCCCAGCTCAGCGGGGACAGGTGTGGCCCCGTGAGCAGTCTCAGGGAAAGGGGTCTCGGCAGCAGTGTGCAAGGGCTGAGGCTGTGGGGGAGGAGGAGGAGGTTCTAGAAGGTTCCCTGGGGACAGTGAGAGTGCCTCACAGGCAGGTCAAGGACAGTGGGCCAAGGAAGTGCTAGGGTCTAGCACCTAGGCTGTCTGGCAAAAGGGCATGAGCTACATAAAAAAGACACTGCATGTCCAACGCATATGACTCAAGTCCAAAGCTGGTATACAGGGAGCTGCAGAAATTACATGAGATTTTTTTCTGAGCCTGTTACAAAAACAGGCAAAGCAGATGAGACAATTTATTCACAGTCGCAAAATACGAATGTTTATCAGCCTTTGAAAACACGTCCATCCTTACTAATAACCAAAGCGCTGGAGAGAATGAAAACATGGTTCATTTATCACTTCAGAAAACCTCTCCACAACGAAGTACTCGAGGTTGGCTTGAGGGTGGGAACTAAACACGGTAAGCTCTGCTCCTGAGAACAGAAACTGGTGCAATTCACCCGCGGGGTTTTGTTTGTTCTGGTACCGGGGACTGAGCTCACAACCTCACTCTTGCCAGGCAGGCGCTGATGCTGCAGGGCTAAATCCCCGGCACCTAGTGGTGCAATTTACCTGGCAAGGAGTGCAGCCACCTGACGACTGCAGTGTGGGGGCTGCATGGCAGGGCCTCGGGTGTGGTAGTCAGGGGCTCTTCCGCTGAGCCCTCCCCAGCCCGGACCCCCTGTGGATAACTGAGGTGTCCACATGCTATCCAGAGCGCCTCCTTCAGGAAACCAGCCCTGGACAGTCTGCATTATGAATGCACTATTGCAAGAACAGTGAAGGAAGCGCTTGCTCTCTAGTGGCTTACGTACTTGAGGGGGAGGGAGGAAAACTGAACGATCAGCAGGTGTGTGGCAGGTCAGGTGGGGGGGGAAGCGGGGGGAGGGGGAGGGGACAGCGGCCCGGGGCAGGGGAGGGTGCTGCTCGGGCACCAGGGTGGTGACAGGCTGTCCTGATGCCCTGAAGCGCTGCAGTCGCTGCCCTGCTGCCCCAAAAGTCCTGCGGGGCCTCAGGGTGTCTTCCACTCTCCCCCAGTTTGGTGATGGGAAGATTAGCTCCGGGCAGCAGACAGGCGTGCATTTCTAGAGTGCAGTCTGTTTCAAGTTGCTAAGCTACTTGTAGAGCAGAGAAAAGAAGAAAGGACGCTGCCCTGTCAGGTGTCTCCGCTTTTCTAGACTGCAGGCCGGGCGGTGGGGAGTGTGCACCGGGCCGGCCTCGAGCGCGATCCTCACCCCAAGCGTTCCTCTTTCTGCAGGGGCTCCAGGCAGATGGCGGCTCTCCGTCCCAGTTTGTATTCCCTGATAGTGAGGGAAACAAAACATCCCTGTGATATGTCATTTACTTTTTTGTGACAATTTTTCCAACTGTAAGCTTTTTCCTTAAACTAAGGGTTATTTTGTGAACATGGCAGCTTTTGGGGAAGGGGAAAATCAGAAATGCCTGCTGTGGCGATTACTGTACTTAGCTATTTGGGCCAGTACTGAACACGGAGGTCTGGCTCCAAATTCCCAAAGAAGTGTCCCTCTGGCCAAGGTCTAGACACCCGTGCTGCCACACTCCCACTGTTCCCAAGCAGGGATGTGACAGAACCCTGCAGGGCTGCTCTTTGCACACTAACGACTCTAGTGAATGCCCAAACATGCTCTCCAAGTTCCAAGTCTCAGGAGGCAGATCAGCTGGTTCAGACATTTCCTGAGTGCAAGGCTCAGCCCTAACTTGCACTTCACTCCAAATTCTTTTACATTATGATAATGTCACAGTCGCTGGAGCACAGAAAAAATGCGCAACGCCTTACTGTCATGTGGAAAGCAGACGCTGTCCCAAAGGAGGAGGAAATGCCATCGACCTCACCGAGGGCTCAGCGTGGGCTCTCTGCTCCTATCTGACCCGAGGACGGAGTCCCTCAGCGTCCCGCTCGCCAGCTCTGCCGAGGCAGCGGGGAGGGCCAGCCGAGGGTCCCGCAGACACGTACTTGAGCTGCCGCTGATCAGCGCGCAAGAGCCTGCTGGGGCGCTTGTTCTCCACCGTCCAGGCTCTGAGGAGCGCCGGGCCCGGGACAGCCAGCTCCGAGGCGGGCGGCAAGGCCCGGGCCTAGACAAAGAAACAGACATTCCTCCACTGGTTTTTAAAGGCACTCAGAAAAACACATCAAATGAAGCATGGCACAGTGACATCTGAGGGCAGAAGACCTCACACACTGCTAAAGTCTGATTTTCAAAAGCTGCAGCAACATCTCTCTGCAGCACATCCGGGTAGTTTTTGTCTCTCCATGGAAACCCCTGAGGCAGGTGCAGCCCTTTGAGACTTCTGAGTGACTACGTGAATGTAACTGAGAAGAGCCATCTGCCCAGGGAAGGGTGACCCCGTGCGGCTTCCACCTGCGCTCCCCCGCACGTCAGCCGCATTCGCCCTGCTCGGGAGGGACTTCTGACTGTAAACACTGCAGACACTTCGGTTCCCACCAGCAGGCCCAGACTGCCTGTGCTAGCTCTGTCGCGGTAGGGAATGGTAAGCACCTAATTGTAGTTAGGCTGAAGCATGTTCAGCAGTCAATATTCAGCCATTTTCTAAACTTGCAAACAGCAATTTTCTCTTCCAACCTAATATAGCCAGGAAAAGTGCCTTCCCACTTGTTCTTTTTTTTTTGGTACCAGGGATCGAACTTACAACCTCATGCCTGCCAGGCAGGCGCTTAGGCCACTGAGCTAAGTCCCTGGTCCTATTGAGACAGGGTCTCACTATGCAGTTCAGGCTGGCCTCAAACTCACAACAATCCTCCTGCCTCAGTCTCCCGAGGGCTGGGATTCAAAGCATGCGCCACCACGCCTGGCTGCTTCCCACTTGTTCTTGTGGGAACAGAGCTTTGGGGACTGGTACAGGCCCCACGTGTTTTCCTTTAGGTAAAGGAAGCCATATTCGCTTTAGTCTGACAACAGCAAGGTGCTTCCTCAACACTGTGCTGCCCTTCGCCCAGCCCTCCCACCTGGGCAGGACCGTCCTCCTTGGCAAATGTCATGCGGAAGGAGATGACCCAACCTCCCGCCTAGCACCCTAACCGCCAAGTGGGTCCCCAACCTCAAGGGAAACTGACACGAAACACATGGATCACAATGGCACAAAACAATGTAAATAAAGTGGCAAAGTGAACGTTTCACAAGGATGTTTCAAGAAACCATGTTTCCCTAAAAAATAAAAGTGAACATGAGACGCACGTCGCTACGGATACACTGGAACACAAGCACGGCATGCCTGTCGGGTAAGTGAGAGCCGCGGGGGCAATGGCAGGACGGGTGCCGGGACCCCGTGGGCTGCGGGCACTGCCTGCCAGTACTTACCCCTGAACATGGCATCTAACAAATGCCATATCAGAGCAGACTGTGGTCGAGGGAAAAGGAAATAGAAGATAACATTAATATCTCACTGGAAGAAGCCACATCACCAGTAAGGCACGAGGCGGGAAGAAGTCTGACCTGAGACTTCAGGTCCACCAGCGTGGCGTCTTCTGAGATGTCTATGTCTCCCAAGTAGAGGAGAGAGACTTCCGCAGGCACGTGGCCAGGAACGCCTGCAAGAGGACAGAGTGGGGTCAGGACAGAGCTCTACACTTACATGTTTCACATTTCTGAAACACATTGCCACATTGGATAGCTTAGCAGGCTTATCTGATTCATGCTCTGATGCTGTAAACAGGCTTATTAAAATGCCACTGAAGGCCAGGCGTGGTGGCGCACGCTTTTAATCCCAGTACTTGGGAGGCTGAGGTAGGAGCATTGTGAGTTCAAGGCTGGCCTGAACTACATAGTGCAAACCTGCCTCAAAAAACATAGGGTCAAGAGTTTGGCTCAGTGGCTTAAGAGCCTGCCTGGCAGGTGCAAGGTTGTAAGTTGGATCCCCGGTACCTCAAAAAAAAAAAAAAAAAAAAAAAAAAAAAGCCACTGAAGCTGGCTATGGTGGTGCACTCCTGTAATCCCAGCACTCAGGAGGCTGACACAGGAGGATAATTGCAAGTTCGAGACCAGCCTGGGCTACCCTGAACTGCATAGCAAGACCCTGTCTCAAAAGAAGAAAAAAAAAAAAAAAAGGCCACTGAACAGGAGGCTGAGACAGGAGGACTGCTGCAAGTTTGAGACCAGCCTGGGCTACAAAGTATGCCCAAGGCCAGCCTGAACTGCATAGCGAGACCCTGTTTCAAAAACACCACCAACAACAACAAAAAAGCCACTGAAGACCTCCCAAATCCAAGTCCCTGAGCTCTGCCCCCCATGGCCACACTGCTGAGATCAGCAATCTGGAAGCTGCTGCTGGCAGAGATCTAGGGGGACGGTGCCCCAGCGCAGTCTGCCTGCGGTGCTCCTTTACAACTTCTCTCCTTCCTCGGAGAGAACTCTGCTGGTGGGACACTCTGCCTGTGTTCTTCACATCGGCTTTGGTCCTTTCCCTCCCCTCCCTTTCCCTTCCCTGTAACAGTTCCATCAATCTCGACTTGCTGCTCGTGTCTCTTCACGTGTGCACAGTTCACTCCACCTCACAAAAGAACAGAATGGTCAGAGGGGGCAGCCATCAGCCCTGTCTCCCCAGGGCCTGCGTCGGTGGGTGCCACACAGCGGAGGCCCAGTCTTGTGCAGAAGAGCAAACCTTGGCAGGAAGAGGGCCTTTCCAAGGGTGTGTGTAAGAGGGGAAAACTAAAATGCTCTCTCGTCAAAAACTCTGGATGTTGCCAGATGTGGTGTGCACACCTGGAATCCCAGTACTCAAGAGGCTGAAGTAGGAGAATGGCTCAAAGGTCCAGCCCAGTCTGGGCTGCACGCTGAGTTCAAGACCCTGTCTCAAAACAAAACAACACAACACAACTCTGGGTGTAAAAGCTGCTAAATTTTAAATCCAGATTTTCTCACATTTTGGCTTTGATTTAATGCCAGCTGATGCTGAGCTCACAGCTAACATGTAACAATTACATGTTCATTATAAGCAAATTAAACGTAAAAGCTTTCTTAATGAGTGTTCCAACCCCATACTGGAGACTAAATCCAGGGCCTAGTGCATGATAGGCAAGAACTCTACCACTGAGACAAATTGCAAGTCCTTTTAAAAAAAAGCTGATTTTAAGGCAGGGTCTTGCTAAGTCCCTCAGCTCTCCAGGCTGGCCTTAAACTTGCGATCCTCCTTGCCTTCCAAGTGGCTAGGAAAGAAGCGTGCACCACCACACCTAGCTGACTGACTCTTATACCTTAAGAAAACCGGAGGCTGGCATTATCTGCAAGATATTTTTCAGGAAATTCTAAATAACGAAAAACATTTTCCAATTCTTGTGATACAGAAGTACCATCAAAAATGTATCTTTTTCTTACTTATGGTATAGAGAAGAAACATACTGATTTAATGTGCCTTTAAAAATCTGTGCTCAACTCTATATGTAATTATCACCTAAGTATTTTTAGAATTAGTTAACATGAATTAATATAACCCAACTCAAATAACAAGAAAAATTTCGTAGCTGATAACATACTTTATTTACTACTCTACATACACGATCTTAACTTCTAACAGTAAGAATTTAAGTCATTTACATTGTTACTGAGGTTTTTTAAAAGATAAAAAATATAGCATGTGATAATATTTCAAGGTACTAAACAAGCTAAGTAGTTAATGAATGATGAAAAATACACCTGAAGGACTGACCACATTAAAGATGTATTCTCTTGGGGCTGGGTTGCAGCTCTGGTAAAGCATTTGCCTAGCACGCATGAGGCCCTAGGCCTGATCTCTAGTACCACAAAACAGGGCAAAATATCAAAATAACTCTATCTATAGTTACAAGAAAGATTCCAATTTAAGGTGTGCTGTTGTTGTAAGGAAGTGGAAGTCTGCTTTGTACACAGGCAGCTCAATTCCCTGCCGGTGACTCCGCCCATGCGTGTGCTGCCCGTGAGTCAGTGCAGTGACGCCGGATGCCCTAGCGGCAGCTCCAAACCCCAGGAGATGGCAGGACGTGGCCACCGGTCCTGGCCTCCGCCCTTGTGCTCAGTGGTGGTGGTGTGAAGCCTGATACCCTGACACATGACAATAAGCGGGGCCTCAACTGCCCTGAGAGCCGATTCGTACAAAGGGTCCCTGAGCAAGTACCACGCATGGAGACAATAACGAAGGTAACAATCGGACACACAGCACTTCTGCGGAGGGTACAGAATACTGCATAGGAGCAGGACGGTGTAACTGTCTCGGCACGACTCACGGCATGAGTAAGGGTGTAAGTTACATTTCTGCTGGCCCCCGGAGCAGGCGCTGCACCTTCCGCACTTCTGTCTGTCCTCACCGTGGGTGGGAGCAGCTCTCCAGCTGCCACCGTGAGCAGGGCTGCTGTGGGGCCGGTCCTCGCTCTCGCAGCGTCCTGCGGGACTCTGCGGCTGGTGCCACCAGATGGGCACCTTCAGGAACCCCTGAGGAACAGAGCATTGAACGGCTGTGACGCACAAAGGTTAAGTGACTCCTCGCTTCTGGTTCCACACCCTGCACGTCTTGATGCAGGATGACATATCTGGAGGACATAAAACAATTCTTGAATTTATTATTTTTCTGTCTAGATTTATTAACTGTCATACGTTATATATTAGTTTACATACATTAACGTTTATTAACTGTCATACATTATACTTATTTAAGATAAAAAAATTTGGGTAGGGGATTTAGCTCAGTGCACAAACGCCTGCCTGGCAAGAGCGAAGTGGTGAGTTCGTTCCCCGGTACAAAAAAATAAAAAATAAAAAAAATAAAATAAAAAATTTAAAATAATGAAAACCGGACTTTGGAATGACTAAGACTAAATGTTCTTTGCATAGAGGTATCTTAGTACATAAAAGAAACAAGAAGCATAGACAACAACAAAGCATTTGCCTGAACACACTATGCGACTAGCTCCAAGCAATGCTAAAACAGCCTATGATCTAAGTTGGATTCCTACATAGGAACTATAGGAAATAAACCCACTGCCTTTATACAAACCCTACAACTTCAGTATTATTAGTTTAGTTTTTCCCATCTCATTTTTTGTTAATAAAAAAATTAACTAGATTTATTAAGAGATAAATGAGGTTATAGTTATACTGCTCAATTTTCAACAGAAAATAAGAAAGTGAAAAATAACTATGTAAAATATTTTACATACTTTAAGAAACACACTACAGTAATTTATCAAAATGGTGAAGATGAACTAATATTCTTCATTTTAATTAAATACATATGAATCAAAACAACAATTTTTTTTCACCTCTTAGCTTGTCAAAACCCAGAAAGTCTAATAATATTCCAAGCTGGCAAAAATATGGGTAAACCTGAAAGCTTGTAAGTTATGGCAGAAATATAAACTGAGGTTCTTGGAGACTAATTTTGTCTCAGCTGTTAAAATTTAAAATGCCCAATAAGTGCCTTGATTCAGCCATTCCACATTTAGGAATCTACCTTCTGACACACGTGCTTGCACAGAAAGTCATTTATACAGGAATATTCATTGCAAACTGTTCACGGTAGCAAAACATGACCCATTGTTGAGGTCCTTTTTAAAGGCTGGTTACATTATGGTAGGCCACAACTTCTGAAAAAGAAATTTCAGTTCTGGGAATTTATCCTGTAGAAATACTCCTGTGCATGCAAAATAGCACATGCATATTTTTACAGTGTTCAGAAACGAGTTAAATTATGGGGCTGTGGATGTAGTAGCTCAGTGATACAGTGCTTGTCTAGCATACACAAGGCCCTAGGCTGATAACCAGCAGTGCAAACAACAACAAAAACAACAAACCAGATACCTCCATACGCTAGATTGCTATTCGGTCATTGTATACAAAGAGGTGGCTTTATATGTAGTGCTCTAGCACATATTTAGAGACATACAAAAAAAGCCAAGTACAGAACAGGGAGACTAGCATATAATCTTTTACGGATATGTATGCTATGTAAATACACATATACATTCTGGAGGGTGTGTGCATATCAAAAGGCCCACACCATTGGAGGGATACAGAAGAAACCAGTTAGCCAAGAAGAGGGGACTTAGGGCAACTACGGTCAGGGAGCAAGGAAGTATATTTTCCTGGTTGTGATTTTTATATGCTTGGAGTTTTGTAGCATGAATGTTACCATTCAAAAATGAACTTTAATTGCTGGGTGTGGTGGCACACACCTTTAAGCCCAGCACTTGGGAGGCTGAGGTAGGAGGAGCGTTGTGAGTTCGAGGCCGGCTTAGGCTACAGTAATGTGAGCGCAAGGCCAGCCTGAACTGCATAGTGCGACCCTGTCTCAAAGAACTAGGGCTGGGAGTTTGGCTCATTGGCTTAAGCACCTGCCTGGCAGGCGTGAGGTTATGAGTTCGATCCCCCATGCCACAAGAAAAAGAAAAAAAAAAAGAACTTTACAGGTCACAGGAAAAAACACAACAGAATTCCACAAGTCATGAAAAAGAAAATGGTAGGTCTGTTATGAGAATCCCAAGATATATTAAGTAAATAAAAACGACAATGAAACAGCAGCTTAAAACAAAGTAGAGAATCTGATTTATGTTAGCTTTGCAAAGGATACACATGTGTTAACTCTGAATACAAATACAAATATGTATAACGCTTTTTCTGGAATGATCTACAAGGAAAAGTAAGTTAATGGTGGCTTCTCTCTAGACAAAGGTGTGGGCATGACTCCTCTTCACGCCAAGCCTTCTGTGCTGTCCACATTTCCTAATCATAAGCAAATGTTACCCAAGTACTGGAATTTAGGGACATATTTTGTTTTCATCTACATCTTTTTGTTTTTACATTAAGAAAACTGATAAATATTAGTTTAAAAAAGCATTAATATGCAACACTTATGAAAATAATAAAATGAGCTTTCTTGTTCAGTATTCTGCTGGGAAGACAGAGTAATTTTGTACAACTTTTTGTGAATTTTACACAACTTATGTAAAGACAATCTGGCATTATACAGAATCAAATCTTCAATATGTTCCTACCTTTAGACTTAGTAATTTTACCTTAGAAGGATTTATAGTTAGAAACAAAAAAATCAAGCTAAACTTTCAACACTAGGAATACAGGTAAATTAAACAGTAGTAAATCATATTTCTGGATTTTATGGTCACATTAAAATGTTAAATATAAAAAAGAAGGAAGTAAAGCTTTGTATGTAATTGACTTCATTTTATTTCAAAATATTTATGGAAAGGAAACTTCTTTTTTTTTGGTACTAGGAATCGAACTCAGGACCTTGCACTTGCCAGGAAGGCGTTTATGCTGCTGACCTATATCTCCAGCCCTAGGAAACACGTTTGACTGGTAGGATTTTGGGAAAGTTCTTCTTTTACAACTGTCTGTATTTCCACGTTTTCCTGTAATCAGAATGTATCATCTTTGTAGTCAGAAAACAGTAACTGTTACTTACAAAATGCCTATTTGGAAGTAAAATCTTACCGGAGGTGGAAGTTTTCCTTCAATTAAAAGCAAAGTATCTCCAGAACATATCATAAGCTCTTTCAGAGTTGCATCCTGGGAACATAGAAATTCTTTTTTGTCACTTATGACTTCTGAAAGGAACAAACAGACCATTGGATCTTTTTGTTAACCCTATGCTTATATTAACATTTCAAGAAATAAATAAATGAATAATTAGACAGGTGTCAAAGATGAAGGAAACAAGCTAAGATTATCAAACCAGGACAGAACTATGCATTAAATTGTGGGTTATAAACTGTTCGTATTGTCAAAGATCTAAGGAAAGGGAGCTGGACGAGATAAGAAATGAGGCTGATTTGTGGCAGATGAAATTTTAGTGATGCCTAAAAAGAGGCACTGAATACGGAAAGCCAGAACAAAGAAACAAAGGAATAGCTCATGAAAAAAAAGGAGTAAGGGCAAGGACAAGGCTGACGACAGGCCAGGCTCGTCTGGGTGAAGAGCTGAGAGACCGTGGTGACGAAGGAGGGGAGAACCAGATGGAGGGTAAGAGGAGGCAGAACTGGGCTGAAGGGTGGGCACAAACCCGGGGATGTGGACTGGAAATGAAGCAGCCACCAAAAGATCACTCTGGCTGCTGCGAACGCGACACAGCCAAGGGGGGAAGGCCTGGGTCAGGGCCGCCACTGCAGTCATTTAGGGATGAGGCAAAGAAGGCTTGAAGCAGGGAGCCAGCAGGGGAAACCCTCAGGAAGACATCTCAAAGCCAGCAGGTCCAAAAAGCCCCGTCTGAGCCGAAGAAGGGCAAACCACGCTTTAGTCTGAGAAGGCTGGGAGAGGAAAGAGATGGCAAATCCGGGAGGAAAAGCCACTTTTGAAGGCTGTGAGTTAACTTGTAGATGAGCCATCTGATACTGATTTGGGAACTACTAGTGAAGCACATGCCAGAGCTATGTGAATAAAGATACCCTTCTGCATTTAAACTGCGTGTCCTGAAGACCCTTCAAAGCTCACCTCTTCCTCTGAGCAATGAGACAGAGACCAGGAAAGGACAGCTAACCACAGCGAGCTGAGATTTCTCAGAGCACAGCCTCCTCTCAAGGCTACTGACAGGGAGGTCTGACACTGTTTGGACCCATAAGAAGCCTTAAGCGGATTCCAGCTATCCTGGGAGAAGTGTTCCGAAGACTCCCCTAAGGCTCAGGCTGGACCAAGCACGCACCAGAGCTTGACTGAGGTGAGTTCTGTAAGTTTACTAGGAAATTCTAAGACTAAAATATGCAGGGCCTAGGCACGGTAGTACATGTCTGTAAACCTGGCTACTTAGCGACCCAGCTCAACTACTTAGCAGGCTGAGGCAGGAGGATCCCAAATTCTAGGCTGGCCTGGACAATTTAGTAAGATCCTGTTTCAAAATAATAAAGTGAAAAGGGCCAGAATGTAGCTTAGCACTCCCTGGGTTCAATCCCTACTACTGAAAACAACAACAACAACAAAAATCCCCCAAAACTCCCCTCAAACCCCTGAACCTGCAGAGTGTCTTTAAATGCTTTCATGATTTCAAATGTCATCTATCCTCTAAAGCTCTCTGCCTGAGTGAACTGCTTCTCCTGAAACATGTTCTCTCTCACCAGGAGGGTTCACCAAAGATGTCAGGAATGCTCGCGCCTGCTGAGACTTGTCTTCTATCAGAAAGCTGCACAGCTACCATAGACGCATTCACAGGTTAGTTTTGAGCCAAGGTCTCATTTTTCAGTCCAGGCTGGCCTTGAACTCTCAGTCCTCCTGCCTCAGCCTCCCAAATGCTGGGATTACAGGCCTGTGCCACCACGCCTGGGTTTTGTATCTTAAAAAAAGTAAAAGATTTCTTTCTTTAGAAATCTTTCATATGATTTGGGAGAGAGCAATCTTGTATGCCAATGTAAAATCAGCACAATCATTTTAAAGAGTAAAACGTATAGAAATCATCTTACCTCTTCACACAAAGGCTCCCCGGCCTCATAGCACCAGTTCATTTTCCGTAAATGCCACGCATCTCCTACGGAGGAATCGAATGCAGATGAGAAAACTGAGAGTATGTTCCAAAGTCTATCAGAAACAACCCTTCTGGAGAAAGGAATATCAAAAGGGATTTTATCTGCTAATAGTTGTTACTTTTTAAAGTAAATTTTCTCTTCTAGAGCATGAAATGAATTAATCCCTCAATTTGGTTAATTTGCATTCTCTTCCACCACAATCTTGTGAAGAGAAACACACGGTACACTTACCATTCACTACTATTATACAGTATTTACTGTGCATCTCTATTATTTGCAATGCACATACACATATAGGTCCTATCCCGGAGTCCATGTATACGCGAGTACAGAATCCCTTCTGAGAGCATTACAAAGTGGAGTTTATTTTACTCTTAGCTGAAAACATCGCTGAGAAGCCGTTAATGTGTACAAGCAAATGATTCCTATTTATCTCACAGTTATACTAACAGGAACACGGCAGCAGGACTGCCTAACGAGTACTGAGTTATTGGGTGGTACTGGGGCTTGAACCTGGGGCTCCTTCACACTAGGCAAGCGCCCTTCACTGCACCAGTCTCAAGTGCCTTTGAGTGAAGCTGGACTATGTGAGCAATGACAAATGTCAAAAAGACTTTACTCAAATTTCTGTTTCTCAGTACACCTGCTGCAGTTTTTTTTTTTTTTTTTTGAGTGAGGGAAAGGTTGGATGGAGGAAAACTTAGACATTAAAAAAAAAGGTCACGCTTGTAAATAAGCACCTGACCCCCAAGCCCCTGCCAGCCAAAACATCTTACAGGCAAAGGAAGGAGCACAGACCTCTTTTTCATCTCCGTCGGCCAGTCTTTGAAGCCCCAGATTTCTAGACATTCTTTAGTCTAATGTTCTACTTTTAAACACAGTAAGATTTATACCGATATGAAAAACCAATTTAAGTCCCTTAAAACAATCAGCAGTAAGTTAGAAGTGAACAGTATGACTTCACAGAGCCACAGTCCTGAGAGCCCCAGCTCTGTGCAAGCCATCCACCTGCTCTCAGCCCCGGCCTCCACCTCTGCGCGAGGGGCGCGGCGGGGAGTGGGATTTCACCAGGACCCTGTGTGGCCACTTCTACAAGCCTGCCGCGCGTCCAGGGCACGTGAGCGCCCCTTCCAGAGAACAGAGCCGGGGCAGCCACTTTAATCAAGGTTGAGCACAGTCAGGCCCTCCAGTGAGAGAGGCAGGGCATCTCATCAAGCTCACACAGAAAGCTCTTTTAAAAGGGCCTGGGTTATCTGAGCAACTACTCTGAAGACAACAATACACAATTTCTTATTATCCTGTTTTGAAACTCTACATTGTTTTTATTTTTGCTTACTTTTTTCTTTAAAAAAAAAAAAATCCTGGGTTGATTTTTTTCACTCACAGTACATTCCCTTGTCTATACCACAAAAATATCAACATGAAACAGGATGCACTGAAATTCTCAATCAGTGAGGTTTAAAAAAAAAAGTGAAAAACTTGGATAATTCCAGGCAGTAAATCTTAGCTTTTTTTTTTATACCTTTCCTAAATTCTAAGTTATTTTTACTTAGAACTAGCTTTCTTTTAAGTTTGCAAATAAGAACCAGAAGAATTTATTATGCACACAGAGAAATTAAACTTTTTTCCTCTTTAGTTTGTAAAATTTTTCCCCAAAACTTCAGGAATAAGAAAGTTTGAAAAGTTTTCACTAGGTTTATACATAGTTGCTTTAAGTAAAGGGTATGGATAAGATTATACTGTATACCGTCGTGTAAATAACTTACCTGGCAGACCAGATTTCTCCAGCATTATCTTTAAACACTGAAAAAAAAATAAGCCCAAGGTCAGTTTCCTGTTTCTGAGTTACAGTACGAGGAGAGACCCCATTCTGACTCCGGGAACTACGTGAGCCTGGCTGCACTGGCTCGTTCTTGAACAAAGACACAGAACTGAGAGGATCCACGAGTCAGCCCTCCTTCCTCGGAGCTGTGGGGCCAGTCTTGCGGGGAGGCAGTTTCTGGGGTTTGCAATGGGACTCAGCTCCACATTTCATCACCTGCCTTCTAGGCTGAACCATGACTTCCCTCCTGTGAGGGTTAACGGTGCACACTTGATGCGATTTGATTAATGTGACTTACTTCACAGATACACAATAAACTCTGACTCTGATAAAAGGACACTAGCCTTTCCTCAGAAATTAGTCAAATGGCCCTCCCGTGGTCACCACGGTCTCGAGTGCTGCCGGTCTGGTTTGCTCACACCACCTGCCGCAATGCTTTCCCCTGCTGTCAAGCAAATAGCAGACACTCTGTCATTTTACTTATAAGTATCTCATATGCACTTCTGAAAGATAAGGATTCTTTTAAAAATGTAACAGCAAACGACATCTGAAAAAAAAATTCCTAAACATCAAGAAATACCCAGTGTTCTAAAAGTCTACTTTTGTTTCAATTATTACCACTTGAAGTTCTTTAAGCTTGAATCATGGTCCAAATAAAGGCCACACATGGGAATGGGCTACTTATCATACACCCCTTTTAACCTTGTAGGCTGGCAACCCTGTCCCCACCCAAATCCTATAATTTATTTGTGGAAGAATAGTTTCCAATCTGGATTTTTTTGCCGAAGATCTGTAGTAAATATCCTCCTGTGTCTCTGTATCTCTTAAAAATTGGTAGTCAGACCAGTGTTTTTTTATTTGCTTTTGCATGAAGGGTATTCTAGAACTTTTATCATGTCTCAGGACTGCTCTTTTCTGGGTCTTTGAGATCACTGTCTTGACTCGTTTTTCAGAGGCTGAAAACTTGTGATACCCTAAGATTTCTTCTTCCTTTATTCCTTTCTGTGAAAAACTGTGGCACCTTAAACTCCTGGAATACATTTATTCAGGGAAAACTCATTATCTAGTTAACTACCCAGAGGTACACTTTTATCAAGGAAAAATACGATAATGCTTGATTCTTCTTTTCCCTTTATGGTACTCTAGCACCCACTATAAATAACTAATGAATATTTCTGGGGGGGGTTATAAGGAACTTCTACATTTTATGTTTGTATTATAAATGTATGAGGATAAGGGTATATATGTATGTGG
Source organism: Dasyprocta punctata (assembly GCA_004363535.1). Taxonomy (NCBI): domain Eukaryota; kingdom Metazoa; phylum Chordata; class Mammalia; order Rodentia; family Dasyproctidae; genus Dasyprocta; species Dasyprocta punctata. The sequence goes on along the minus strand of RJWM01000563.1, from coordinate 73,704 downwards.
ATAAGGAATGAGGGATTTTCCTTTTAATCCATGCCTGCATATTCCAAAGTTGCCATAATTTTATTATAGAATTTAAATTTGTGTTCTCCCTGATGCTGAAACTCTTCCATCTTTGATAAGCAGATCCCTTTGTCTCTGATGATTCTAACAGTCTTTATTAGCTCCACTGCTTTCTGTGACAACGACATATCTTAGGCTCCGCTTACCCATTTCCTGGCCTAGATATAAAAACAGCCTTTGTTCTAGGGTGTCTTGGTTCCTTTAGTACAAAACAGTCCTTAGAAACCATATTCTGGGTGCTAGGGCTGCTTACTGCTATGGAGTTAACTGCTTTTTCTAGCCATGTCAGGGAATAGAGCCAGAAAAAAAATTCTTTTAAGAGAAAAAAGATGAAGTTCATTGAGACTCTTCTAATTCAAATTCAGGAGTACAGGTTTTTATTTAACCACATTGATTTTATCCTTGTCTCTCTGTTTTCCAATACTGAAAGTCCCAGTTCTTAATAAGATCAAGACCATATTTTATCACATGCATGGATATATACAGTTATGCCTCTGGGTGTGACAATGGGTGCAATATAAAGTAGAAACACCAGGAGGAAATACGCCAAAATGTTAATACCGAGGGGTTTAAATTTTTTTTAATCCACTTCTGCTTATTTCAAATTTCTGTAATAAGTACCACTGATAATTGCAACAGGAAAAAAACCAATAATTATAATATCATTTAAAACAACCAGTAGATTCGCCAATTTTCAAGCTCCATGAACTAACCCTCTGCTTAAATTACTTACGTATATACAATTCTTGGAAGTAAATCATGTAAACTCATGTCTAGGACTTCAAATGCTAGCACAGGTTACCACTGCTCCCAATAGCAAGCACCTGCAGGCCTGTAAACCAAAGTGGAGAATTACTTACGTCTCTCACGGAGAGTGTTTCTTCTACTATGACCTCCATTTCTGTCCCAGGTTGAATGTCACTCCCCAGAGCAAAAAACAGGAACAGCTGAGAGCAAGACGAAAAATGCCATTTAACCTCAGCTGTAAAATTCTATTCTTTACTTCCAGAAAAAGTAAAGCCAAGGCTCCAGGAAACATTAATAAAAACCTTGGGGCTGGGAGTGTAGCTCAGTGGTGAAGTGCTAACCCAGCACACGTGAGGCCCTGGGTTAATCCCCAGCAGCAAAAACAAAACAAAATCCCTCAAGTTATGTAAAAAGAAGACTATGTTGAGTAATTTAATGTTATAATTTAAACAATAATCTCATCCACCTAGGAATTTAAATGGTCTCTCCATCTCTGTCTCAGTCACTCTGCAAAGCATTCTGCAATTACCACACAGTGAGCACTGGTTTTTCTCAGAGCCACTTGGTTACGATTTTATTTTCTGCTTATGGTGCCCACATTATATAGTTCTTGATAGATTCTGCTAGCCTGGGGCTCAGCTATCTGTAACACGACATCCACCCAACTTGGTACCCGACCCAGAGAAACAACTTAGCTCTCCACGAGTAACTTCTATGCTCTTCTCACTCCAGAGGTAAACCTCCCGCTCCCTTTTTGCACATGCGCCGAGCCCTCTCCAATCCCAAGACTCCACAAACACCCAAGCCTCTACCCCCAGCCCCCCGTGAATCTTTCTGTCTCCTGTTTTACACAGGCAGATGCTCCTTCAAATCAGCTGTTAATGTCATTTTGCCCACCTCCCAAACTCCTCCCCCAGCCAGAACTGACAAAAGTAGTCCATCTGTGTTCTCATTTGAGAGCCGCTGCACCCCTATCAAACTCTCCAGTGCCCACCTGCATTAAAGGCCTCTCTAATCTTTCTCTCCTTCTCTCTCATTTTCTCTGCACCGCTTCAGGTTGAGTACCCAAAAATACTCAAATCAGTTCTCTGGTCCCAAAGGAAAATAGCAATCTGCTCTTTTGTCAAGTCAGATTCTTAGAGCACTGTCTACACTTTCTTTTCTTTTTCTTTTTTTGGTATCAGGAATTGAACTCACAACCTTGCATCTGCCAGGCAGGCGCTTACGCCACTGAGCTAAATCCCTGGCCCTATTTTTTTTCTTTTTTTGGTAGACACGGTCTCATTATGCAGTTCAGGCTGGCCTTGAACTCACTTTGTAGCCCAGGCTGGTCCCAGACTCATAACGATCCTGCCTCAGCCTCCCGCATGCTGGGATTAAAGGCGTGTGCCACCATGCACAGCTCTGCACTTTCTAACTCAACCTATTCATGTCTGTTCTCCCACTAGCTGGTTACACCTTGCTACTTGCTGGCACTGAGGCAGCAGGTGGAAGCAGCAGTTGCAGGGAGACCCGGGGCTTGCATAAGTCCAGATTGCCCGGCACAGGGTGTTACTATCAAGGGTATCATTCTGACTTTGGCTGTAATTAAAGTTTATTAACCGGGCTGCTGGCAAGGGCCACCTGATTGTATTTATACAGAAAATGAACCTTGATAACGACAAGGGGAAAGGGAGGCTGCTATAAAATGATCATTATTGCAGAAAATAATTTCATGTCAAAAATCAATGCACTGTACTTAATTAAATCTAACACGCCACTGATTGTTAGGCTCTTCCTTTTCTGTATCACTAACAGAAATAAGCCAACCAACAATGCCGGCAATAACTGCAGGATGCTATGGACTGTAAGATGCATCCTATTTCACAGACACTAAAATGTGAAGGAAAAGGTTCACCTCAGAACTTGTGAAAGGCAGTGGTTGAAACCAGTGGTCACTCAACCTTAAAGATCCCTTACCAATTTTTTTCTTTTTTTTTGATGTGTGTTTTTTTTTTTGAGGCAGGGTCTTGCTACATAGCCCAGGCTGGCCTCGAACTCACGGCAATCGTCCTGCCTCAGCCTCCCAAGTGCTGAGATTCCAGGTGTGTGCTACCACGCCAAGCTCAGACAGATTCCTTTCTATGGTTTCTGTTTAGATGTCCCCTTAGGTCTCACGTGACCCTAGGCGGCACCTTTGGAAGGTGACCAGATTAGAGGGACAGCAGATCTGCTGTTAGAATATGAGGCCTGGCTGCAAGAAGCAGGCCATGCTGGGTATGACCCAGCAGGCTGTGCCTCCCTTCCCAGTTCCTCCCTTCACTCTCTGCTTCCCGCCTGCATGAGGTGAGCAGGTATTCCCGCCGTGCAGTTCTGTCTTGGAACCTGAGCCACAGCAGACCTCGCCTCCTCTTAGTTGCAGTTACTGTGTCTCAGCAACAGGAAAGTGACTACTAGACGTCCCCGATCACTTTCACAGAAAAAAACCCTGGTAAGTATGCATTTGCATAGCATTTTTAAACACAGAGAACCTATGTGGATGTATTCCTAGTAGAAAAGTCTAAGGGAAAAATTCATTTTCAGAGAAAAACCGCATTACTGGCACAGTGAACGTACTACTTCCAGAGCTGAGACATGGGTTACAGAGGTGGGCTGTCGTGAAGGCGCCTCGCTGTACCTGAGACGAAGTTGGTGCTTTCCCGAGACACAGCCCCAGTGAGCTTCCCAGCTTCACTTCTGCTTCCTTCAAAGGGGAACTGTCTGGCACTACGAAAAATTTTGATAATGTCATAAATGCTTGGAATTCCCACCTCTCTCAGCAAAATAACATACCAAAGTCAGTTAGTCTTTGAAAATCAAGATCAAAAAAGAAAGGCTGAGGCTCAGCTCAAAGACAGTGCATGTGCTTAGTGCGGTGTGGGGCCCTGGGTTTGATCCCCAGCACTGCCCAATGAGGAAGAAATTTTCATATCTTCCTCCTCCAAAAAGAAAGCATTTCTTGTATTTCACACAGAAGGATTACATGTGCTTTGGCTATGCTTAATCTTCAGCTTCTATACTCTACAGTATTCTTGTTATCTGTACAATAATACTAAAGACTAAGAGGCAACTCGAATGGCCAAGATTCATACTTAATAAAGATGACTTGGACAAAGAGCTGTTGTTTACATGGATTAAAAACCAAACAATGTTCCAACTCAATCCATGCACACACTAGTTTCATGTTTAAAGTTGTGACAGTGACTAAAATACCTGGATTAAAATATGTCCTATAAATCAGATTATAAAAGGTAATTTAAGAATATTAGGTACGAGAAGCCCGTATTTAAAGTTTGATAAAGAAGTTAAAAAAGATGGATGGCATGAGTGCATATCAGCTTTTAAAAACTACCAACAAGACTGACCTGGATGAAGAAGCTTCCCATTTCTATCAATAGGTCTCAAACAGCTGTTTTCAACTGTAAGCAAAAAGCAGCTGGTTAGGGCAAAAAGAAACCAAAGAGAGATGCGTTACTGTGTTCATCAGCAGCCAAAAAACCCAAATCAAGAAAAACAAATGAACAAACAAACAAAAACTCCCAGAAAACCCCTTGAATAGCTGAAACAAAACCTTTCAACTCTGGGTAGTCCTCACTCTACATGGCAGTGCAGAACTGTAAAAATATGAGTTGAAACTGTGAAAAGCAACCTTAATTTTCAGTGGAAAAGTCATACTTTGTTCACAAATTCTAAGCATTTTTGTCAAAACTTTCAAAACTGTTGCTTTTATTAAACAGGTACTGGGGAAATAAACAGACTAATAAAAATATTATTTGAACATATATTTAAAACACCAGAAACTGAGCACTGAAGTATTTATGTCTTTATAAAACACACCTCAAGAGCAGTGTAAGCAGGGCTGGCTACTTCTCACTGAATGGCTGACACGACACACTGGACAACTTTCCTACCCCCCAGCAAGTGGTCATCCTTTCTGAGTTCAGATCAGCTTCCAGCATTTTCTGTTTTGTGCTTTCAATGTCATGAGCCCTCTTTGAGCTCCTGCAGTACAAAGGTTTTTGGCAGCGTTGCTGCTGCAGGCTCACTCCATCCTTAAAGCAACCACCTTCCTCACTGAAGTCGCCAAGTTCACCTTTGTCCAGTTCCTCAGCAGTACATCAGTGTCCATGTTCTCAGGGGCAGTTACTTTTTGGACAACTCTAAACTTGTTTCTTTGGGGGTTTTCTTCTTTGTTGGCCATGTCCCTCCTTCTGTTATCCACTCAAGCAAAGTCTCAGGTGGGGCTCTCCCTGGGAGAAAAGGAGGCAGTGCGGCCACATGCTTTGCTGTCTGTGTGCTCAAGTGCCTAACGGACAGGCAGGGACCCATCGGCAGTAGACTTGCAAGGAGTCGTGCGGCTGCGCAGGCTGAGGTGCGTGCCTGCGCTTTGTGCGGTGACCACAGAGTGGCACCCATTATTCACACAGCATGGTTGCTGAAATTTACACCACTCTGCTAGGGAACTAAACTATAGTAACTGAAATTCATAGCAAGACTCCACAAAGCAGACTACCTACATTTTAAATATGCTGAGTGATTTTATACTCAATAAAATAGATTAGTGTGCTATTTTTGAAGATGCAGATTCCTACTTCCACGGGAAAAAGCACATCAGGCTTTCGGCCCAAAGAGAATTCTTAAAAAGCAGAAAAATGGGTGTGGGTGAGTGGGATGGGAATGCTGAGCCTTCTGAATGGGCAAGAAGTGCCCGGACCTAGAAAGTCTCAACATTATCAGACCACAGTGGATCTCTTTCTGACTCCTGGGCTATATTGTACCATGACAATGTGAAGCTAACATGTAATTCCAATACAAAATTTCTTGTAAACTGAAATAGTTCCCCAAGTTAGAAAAGTGCACTTTAAACACTGTGCCCTTAAAATCTCTTGCTTTCAGCTAGGCTGGTCATTTAAGCCCAGGAGTTCAAGGTAAGTCTAGGTAACATAGCAAGATCCCATGTTAAAAAGACAAAAAAATTAAAATGATACATGATATGTCCATATGACTGAATACTAGGTTAGTAATAAAAAATAATAAATTTGATAAATGCTAAATGGTACAGAAACTTCAAAAATGGTATGTAAATAACAAAAAAGAATCCAGACACAAAACACTACATACTGCATTGTTACATATATATTAGATGTTCAGAAAATCAAATTATAGAGACAGAAGATTAATCAGTGCCAGGTGCTCAGAATACAAATGGGTACAAGGGATCTTTTTGGGGTGATGGAAATGTTCTAAAGCTGGACTGTGGTATGTACAACTCTATACATTTACTAATAATCACTGAATTATACATGAATGAATTTTATGCAATATAAATTATCTCTTAATAAAGCTGCAAAAGAAAACTAATGTTGGGTGAACAGTGAACTTGCAGAATGTTATTCAGTATGACAGAATTTATGTAAATATAAAAATATACACACATATGGTTACACGCAAGTATAATATATAGTATAATCTGAGTATAGGTATTAGGTAAACGGTTATGACCCAGTAACACAGCCAGCCTGCACTTACGGTTCTGGGCGGGACCTCCTGGGGTAACTCCAAAGGTGAGTCAAGTTTACTGAGGGGGTTTATATGGACAGGGTTAAGAGGTTAGTGGGATGGGCTTGGGAGGAATGAGGTGAGGGGAAGTGTGAGATTGTAGCAGCGGTAACAGTTGAGTATGTGACCCTCGCAGTGGCTAACATGGCTGTGGGTGTGCCGTGACCGAGCAGGTAGGGCAGGTGTGTCATGTCCTAGCGGGTGCAGCGAGAGGGAGGACACAGACTACAGGACGTGGGAATGGACTGCGACGGTTCTCAGAGATTAGGCAGACGCTCTGGGCACTTGGGTGGCTGGGGACAAACAAGAGTCTGACCTATCAACATGGACTAGATCCACACTCAAATTCACATAGTGGTTGCATGGCAGGGGATAGATCTAAATAAGAGAACATTTAAAATGTTTCAACAAAAAACAAACATGTGAGAAAATGTCAACATTTGTCCATTTTGGGTGGTAGGTGGATGAGATTTTCCTGAATTATTCTGTACTTTCCTACATTTCTTTCAATGAAAAACCAAGAGTACATTAAGCCCCAAACCAAAAAGCAAATGTAAATGATTACCTAGTTCCTTCATTAATTTTAATTCCTCTATGGCTTTAATTCGAATATCAAACACCACCTAAAACAGAGAAATAAATTAATGACTGTGTGTAAGTTGAATGGGCAGAGATGAAAATGAAGACTCTCAGGGTGTGCACGTATAGATCATTTGAGATATTAATTACCTGATGCTGGTTTTTGCCTGCTTGAAAAAGCCTCCCCCTAATCCCTGAAATTCTCCTATAAGGGCAAAAGCTGAGAATAAATTTTAACAGTTAAGTTTTTATCAAATTGAGGTTAACCGGGACAAAAAGGAAACGTATAATAAAGTAACTACAAGCAGTCTCATTCCTCTATGTCAGGAACAACAGACGTGGGGCCAAAAAGCATGAACAATATAAAAATCCATAATACCAATTCAAGACCAGTACAGTTTCTATTTAAATTACTTTTTTTAAATTGCCTTCTTTTAAAAGCTGCTTTCTTGTAGGGCATAAAACATTGGAAATTTAGGGCTCACATTGTCCAAGACCACCTACTCTAACCTCCCGTCTGTACCCCCGCACGATGTCACGAGAATGTGGACTGCGGCAGGAAGGGGCCTCTGCAGTCTTCCTGACCGACCAGGGTCAGATTCCTTCTTCTGTCCCAGCAAACACGAACCTACCTCAATAGAGCATAATGCTGATTTAAAAAAAACCAACACTCTAGTAAATTTCTTGTCACTTGTTAGAGGAAAAACACAACTTAATATATGGGGAACATTTAAGTGTAAACGATGTTTCCTGAGATACTGTTTAAGGAAATCAGTATCGCAGTCTTCAAATGGAAAACTAGAGGTATCTCTTTAAAAGCAGTTGGCTAAAGACAGAGCACAGAACTTAGAGCAATTTAAGATAAACCTAAAAATCAAAAATGATACAAAAACAACACACACACATATATTTACATATATGTGCACCCATTTTAAAATAATACAGACAAGACCCATGAAATAGCATTTTATATTTATCAAAGCCGGAGAAGTCCATGAACTAAATAAGTCAGCTGCCACATTCTTGTTTAGGCTTTCAAGGTTTAAAAAAAAGCGGGGAGGGGGGAAGTTTTTTCAAGTAGGTCAAGGACTGATAAAAAAACAATAACCAAATGTAAAGAAGTTGATTTTCCTAAGATTCAGAAGTCTGTTGAGACAAATGTTCCAAAAGATTAATGTACTGCTTTCTAAATAAAAATTGTGTCATCTTAGAAACATTAGCTGAACATTAAGGTCTACTCACTGTGTTAACAGTTGCTGGTATTTTAACTTGCTTCTCCTCAGATTCTAACTGGCATAAATTTTTCACTTCCAGCCAGTCAATCTCATTCATACCAGTGATCCACTTCCCTCCTTGGGGCAACAGACTGTAAAAAGACATTTTAAAAATGCTTGTTCAGAGAGCTTGCCTAGTACGTATGAGGCTCTGGGTTCCATCCCCAGCATCACAAACAACTAAAACAAAACGAAAGTGTCTTTACAAGGCCTTGTGCCTTTTGTGGATCAGAAAATCAATCCTTTTCCTTAGGTGCCATTTCCAAAACTCCATGTCCCATAAAGTAACTAATGGACAGTGCCCATATTCTGCTGCACTATCTTTGTGAAAGTCAGCTCTCTTTGAAGGGGACGGTCAGGCAGTAGTCCACGGATTTTATATTCAGGACACCAAATACGTTTTGACTTATGTGAATAATTTGCTGCCACGGTTTTCAAGAAGTGCTGGACCTCAGCAACCAGCTGTTGGCTTCCACCTGTACATGGGAATCCCCACGGGAGCTTTAAGCAGAGTGCCAGGGCCTAGTGCCTGTGGTGGCACATACCTATAATCTCAGAATGTGGGAGACTGAGGTAGGAAGGTCACCTCAAGTTCAAGGCCAGCCTGCATTATACAGTGATGTCTTAAAAAAAAAATCCCCAAACACAAAAGAGTACCAGGGCCCACCTCTCAGAATCTGGGTTTAGTTTTGCAATAGGACAGCCACATACAGTTCTACAGACTGTACCCAAGTGCCACATCTAAGGGTTGTCGTGTGCACCATTTACATCATAGACTTGTACTTCCGTTAAGAGTTTTATGTTACCAGTTGGCAGTGGAGTATCTTTTTTAGGATTTTTATACCTTCTTGATTCAGATTTGGTAATTCGTATACATCTAGGAATCTGTCCATTTCTTTTGCATTTTCCACCTTATTAGAATACAAATTCTCAAAGTAGGTATAGACGATCTTCTGGATTTCTACAGTGCCTATTGTGATTTCACCCTTTTCATTCCTAATTACATGGATTTGCGTCTTTTCTTTCCTTTTGTTGATAAGGTTGGCTAAGGGTTTGTCGATTTTATTTAGTCTTTCAAAGAACCAATTCTTTGATTCATTGATTCTTTAAGTCTCCAATGCATTGATTTCTGCTCTGATCTTTATAAATTTCCTCTCTTGTACGAGCTTTGGGCTTGGCCTGCTCTTCTTTTTCTAGAAGTTTGAGGTTCATCATTAAGCTGTTTATTTGTGCTTGCTCTGTTTTCCTGATATGGGTATTCACTGCTACACATTTCCCTTACAGGACTGCTTTCATTGTGTCCTGTAAGTTCCAGTATGTTATACTGTTGTTATCATTTAATTGTAGAAACTATCGAAATTCTTCTTTAATTTCATCTATGACCCACTGGTAGTTCAGGAGGGTGTTATTTAATTTCCACATGTTTATGAAGTTCTTGAGGTTTCTTTTGTCATTGATTTTCAATTTCATTGTGCTATGGTCTGATAGTATGTGTGGGATAATTTCAATTCCTTTGCTTCTGCTCAAGCATGTTCCATGAGTCAGCATGCGCTCTTACAGAACCCAGCAGTGAATTCATCAGGGCCTGGGTTTTCTTTGTTGGTAGGTTTTTAGTTACATCTTCAATTTCATTGATTGATATTGGTTTATTTAGGCTTTTTATATCTTCTTGAGGCAATGGAGTATCTTTTCTAACAAAATCTTCCCACGGACAGAGAAGCCCTATGGACCGGATAACTTCTTCCTAATTCACACAGTGGCACTGACTAGGCTAACAGAACCCCTTTCTGGGAGTGAGTATCAGAGCCAAGACTAACTCTACTCTGTCAGCTTCCCCACGCTGGGAGCCCATTTCAAGGCACAATCTTAAACATAATCGAGTTTTAAGCACAGATATGCCCTGAAGCCCACCTCAGAGCAGCGGAAACTGGATGACAACAAAGATGGTCACTGAAACAGTGAGCACTTGCTACACACAGACGTTCAGTCAGCACAGAATTCTTCCAATCTCTGCAACTCTATGAAGTCGGCCCCAGTTACTACCCCCATTTGGTAGAAATAACTGAACAGAGAGAGATGAAATAACGGCCCAAGGCCATGCTGTTAGTAAGAGGCAATGCTGTGAAACAGCCCAGGCGACTGGTTTCCAACGCAACTGGTTTCTCCCCCTTTTCTACCACCTCATCCTGCCTCACTGGTGGCACAGTCAGGGTCAACAGATTACTACACGGCACGAGGCGAGGCTCACAGTCTGCACACACGGGGAGCGCGGGGAAGGAGGACGCTACTGTTCACCTACCTACAAAGCAATCATTATCATGCTTAGAGAGCTCAAAACAATCATTCCATTTAGAAGAAAAGGAAAGGGCTGGGGATATAGCTCAGCGGCATAAGCACCTGCCTGGCAAGTGTGAGGTTGTGAGTTCAATTCCTGGTATCCCCACCCCCACCCCCACCGCCAAAAAAAAGAAAAGGAAAGCCACTAGATGCTAACAGTGATCAATACTGGACGGTTGGCAATGGCCTGCTGCTTGGCATCGCTTCTGTCTTCACTTTCTTATTCCCCACATCCTAATAAATGTAGATTACCTTTCACAAAGGAACATAAAATACACTTCATTTATAAACAAGAAGGGAAGGCACAATTCTGCAAAACACATGTACAAAAGAGTAGCAGTGAGAAACTCAGTTCCCAAGGGCTCTGCCTCTGTGTCCCAGCATACGAATTATTACACAGAGTGCCGACTGATTGAGCATTTGGGCACTCAATCTGAAGCAGTGCAGAGAAAAAGAGAGAGAGAGAGACAGAGAGAGAGAAAGGAAGAGAAAGAGAAAGGGAGGGAGGGGGAGGGAGAGGGAAAGATTAGACGCTTTTAATGCTGGTGGGCATGGAAGAGTTTGATGGGCTACTTTTATCAGTTCTGGCTGGGGAGGAGTTTGGGAGGTGGGCAAAATGACATTAACAGCTGATTCGAAGGAGCATCTGCCTGTGTAAAACAGGAGACAAAGATTTATTGGGGGCTGGGGTGGAGGCTTGGGTGTTTGTGGAGTCTTGGGATTGGAGAGGGCTCAGCGCACGTGCAAAAAGGGAGCAGGAGGTCTATCTCTGGAATGAGAAGGAGAACACAGAAGTTACTCGTGGAGAGCTAAGTTGCTTCTCTGGGTCGGGTACCAAGTTGGGCGGATGTCATGTTACAGACAGCTCAGCCCCAGGCTAGCAGAATTTATCATTCCCATCTTTTTTGATTTATAGGTGAACAGGGGCAGCGTTCATCTTAGACTACTTCCTGCTGGAGAGGGGCATCGTAGTGGGGGCTGTTGCAGATGTTGGGATGATGGGTTAGGCCCATGTAGAGGCTGGTGCCAGGGGTCTCAGCCAGGACAAGGAGCTCTCTGGTACTGAAGGTCTGTATCCCGGATGGAAGAAATCTTAGGGAAAATTTTTTTAAAAAGACAGGGAGCTATAAGTAAAAACATGATGAGTAGTATGAGAGGGCCCATCGAGGGGAGGAGCTAGGGGGCCTTGCCCCTCAGAGAAGACCAGATAGAAAAACCTCGTCAGTGATATTAACGTTGCTGAGAGAGAATCTCAAATGTTTGCTTAAGGAGAGAAGAAATGGAGAGCTGTGGTGTGGGGAGTCCAGGCATGTGGGGGGAGAGACGATGTCAGCAAGAGTACTTAGAAGTGGGGTTCTAATGGGCATAGAGTGAAATACGAGGGCTGAGAAGGAAACCACTCTGTCATAAAAGGCATATCTCTATGTTTAATGTAAGGAGTACTGGTGAAAGGAGGTGTTTTGGATGATTATGTCTAAAGTAATGTTTTTTGTTAGTTGTTACAGTTATGTCTCTTTTGTGTGGAGGGGCAAAGCTGACAATATAGGAAATAAAGAGTGACAGATGTATTGATGGCCAGGTAGTTAATCATCGTAAAGGTTTTGTTATCAGTTTTGAAGATGGTGGAGGTGAAGGTGGGGGCATTGTGGGAGCTTCTAGGAAGGGTAGAGGCTGGGGTTGAGTCAGGGTTATTTGTTGTGTGTGTTGTAGTATTGGAGAATTTTGGTTTCTAAGTTGGGATTTTAGGTTGGGATGTATGTGGGAGACAGGAATAGTGAGGTTGAAAGTCGTGGAGTAGGCTGTCAGTAAAGTTATGTGTCCTAGAAGGAGAATGAGCAGGAATAGTGGAAGAGGGAGTAAGACTGAGGGTTTTATTTTAGGCAGTGTAGGTAGTCTGAACCTAAAATTATAGTGACAATTAGGAGAGTTCTGGTGTTGTAGGGAGAGACTGTCCGAAGTATGACAATGAAGATGAGAAGCAGCAGTAAAAGAATGACAAGGAAGTAAAGGAATAACAGAACACTGGGCTATGAATGGGTGAGGTGGAGGTGTGCAGGTCTTATGATGAGGCATGTGTGTAAAATCTATTAGTTTTTATCTAGAGTGTGTCCACGAAGTTAGTGGGTTGGGAAAGTAGCAGGTAAATGTCTCTGAGGAGAGGTTTTGGCATAAAAAGGACAGTTGATGAATAATATTGTTTAGAAAGGGAAGAGTAGTGACTGGAGTTAGAAGTTTACATAAGGTTTGAGTGTCTATATGAAAGCACTTATGTATATTAGTGATGTCGTCTAAGGCTTGTTGATCTGGGAGGAGGAACTTTGATTTTTGGAAAATTGATCTCTGAGTGTTTTGGCTGTAAGCAGGTTTGTGAATTAATTGTGGCTATGTAGGTGAATATTGAGGTGAGGGCAAGGTGTTTGGGATAAGGGGGAGAAGATGAGAGAGATGGCTGTTCTGTAGCTAATTGGCCTGTGTGTCTGCAAAGGTATTATCCTGAGAGACAGAGTCTGGTGATGTTTGGTGTCCCTTACAGTGAATGACTGTTACCTGTTTTGGAAGTTGTGCTGTCTCTAGCAGTTTCAGAATGAGAGGAGCATTAGTGATGGGGGTCCCTTGAGTATTAATTAGATCTCTTATTTTTGTATGAGAGTAAAGAATGTTAAATGTATATTTGGAGTCAGTATAAATGTTTATGATTTTGTCTTTAGTTAGTGTGAGGGCCCATGTGAGGGCAATTAGTTTTGTTTTTTGTGAAGATGTTTTAGGTGGTAGTGGGTTTGTTTCTATTACCTTAGCACCATTGATTATAGCATATTTGGTCTTCTCTTGAGTGTTTGTGTTGCTTGTGTTGACACCTATGAACCGTGTATCAGAAGCTGTAGGGAGAAGAATACTGTTAATGTGAGGGAGGGGAGTGGGAGTCATCTGTAGGACCTCAGGATAATTGTGGACAGGGTCTCCTCAGAGGTGGGAAGCAAGGTGGCTGGGTTGAGGGAGCTGCTGGCAGAGATGGGGATTGTAGAGTCCTGTCTGAGTATTAAGTGAACTTGTTGTAGGCAAGAAGTGTCATTAAAGCAGGAAGTGTCTTGTTGGGGCAATCGGGTGAGTGGACTTTGACTGACTGTTTTAAAGTGAACTCTTTGGCCTCTTGTGGTAGTGTTGGTGTTGAGGCAAGTGCTCGAAGGCAGGGAGGCCAGCTCTGTATTGTGTCATCTTGTTGTTTTGAGAGGTAGGGAGCTGCTTGGAAGGGTGTATGTGTTTGTTTGTGTGCATGCGCATGTGTGTCTGTGCTAAAATTTCTACAGTATTATGATCTTGAGAGGTAGAAAGCTTGGGTTGGGTCAGGATGAGGGCTGGGGCCTTTGAAAGGGCCTCGTTTAGTTTAGAAAATGAGGAGTGTATAGGAATAGCAGGGTTGAGAGGCTCTGATGGGGAACCTTTAGATGTCTTATAGAGAGGCTGGGATAGTGTAGCAAAGTTAGTAATCCAGAGACGAAAGAAGTTTGTTAAACCTAGAAAAGATAAAACTTGTTTTGTAGTTGGCACCTGGAGATCATAGAGATGGGCTTTGTGGTTTGAGGTTACAGAGCAAGTGATGGGGGTGAAGGTGAGACCCAAGTATTTAAACTTTGGTGAAGCTATTTGGGTTTTAGTAGGGGACTCCCTCTGTTTGTAATTTGAGAGACAGTTGAGAAGGGTAGTCATATGTTGTATAGTTAGAGCATATGATGGAGAAGAGAGGAGAAGATTATCTACATATTGGAGAAAGGTGTTAGGCTTCAGGTTGAGAGCTGCGAGGTCAGCAGCAAGGGCTTGGCTGAAGAAGCGTGGATTGTCCCTGAAGCCTTGAGGTAAGACTGTCTAGGGAAACTGTGTAGATTGGAGAGTGTCTAGATTTGTCCACGTAAAGGCAAAGAAATCTTGGCAATCGGGGTGTAAAGGAATAGTGAAAAATGCATCTTTAAGGTTTAATACAGGAAAGCAAAATGTACACAGAAGAATACGAGACAATATGGTGTAAGGATTTGGCATCACCAGGTGAACTGGCATTACTGCACTGTTAATAGCTCTGGGATCTTGGACTAGGCGATAGGAGCTATTGGATTTGAGGGCCGGGAGAATAGGGGTGTCATAAGGTGAGTGAGTGACTTTTAGAAACCCATTAGTTAACAAGTGGCAGATTATAGGTTTGAGCCTCCATTGATGTTTAGGGGCTACTGGCTATTGGGGAAAATAAGGGAAGACTGAGGGGTGTTCGAGGTGGATTAGCAGCAGAGTAACATGGGTGGTAGGAGTGGGACGGGAGGTGTCCCAAACTGTAGGGTCAACAAGGGAGGAGGGGAAGGGGGGTGACACATGATGGTTGGGATTGCAGTATGAGAACTGTGGGGAGAGAGAGAATATAAGAGAAATTGAGTTTGTGGAGTGGATTTTTCTCAAAAAGGGGTACAAGACAGGTTGGGATAATAAGACAGTTGTGTGTAAAGAAAATGGTTTGGAATCTGCAGGGAATAGGTCTTGTCTGGGGAGGTCGTGTACATTGGCCATCAACTCCCACAATAGAGACTGCAGACCAGGAATGTTGGCCTGAAAACTCAGGGAGAACACTACGGGTGGCATCCATGTCAACAAGCAAAGAGAGGTTTACCTGAGATGTCCAGCGAGACTCGGGGCTCTGAGATGCCTTGGTGGGGCCGTGGGCCCCGAGCCCCATCGATCGTCTTCAGCGGCGATGCTGAGCAGATCAGCTGGTGATGAGTCCCAGGCGGCAGTGTCCTGTCCCGTGAGGGCGGAGAAGGTGTTGACTCAGCCGTTCTCTGGCAGACAGGGCAGTTGCACTTCCAATGGCCCTCTTGGTTGCAGATGGGACAAGTTTCCAGTCATGGCCGCAGGTCAGGGCAGGCTTGTGCCCAGGGTCCTTCTTCTGCCGCACTTGAAGCATGGTGGAGAGGGGCTCGGGGTTTTAGATATTTTTTTCCTCTGGCCTGTGTTTTATCTGGAGCCCCGAGTGCCGCTGCTGCAGCAGCAGCTGCTGTGGCCAGAAATTGGCCTTGGAGTTTTAGCCTGGAATGCAACATTTTTAAGGTTGTCCTGGAATGCTGTTTTTTCTCTATTGCTGAAGACACAGAAAGCCATATTTAAGAGGTCTCCCTGGGGGCGTTGAGGACCAAGTTTTAACCTTTTGAACTCAGTTTGAATGTTTGGTGGTGCTTGGGAAAGAAAATAGTTTAAATTTTTTTTTTTTTTTTGGAGGGGACAGGGTGGAAGCGAGAGTAACATAAGGATCTTTGTAGATAGAACTGAATAATGAATTGAAGGTTTTTGATACAACTGAATGGGTCAGCAGCAAAGGATGTTATATGGTGCAAGGTATGTGAGAGATTGGAGAGGGCAAAAGGGACGTGAACATGGATTAAGTCTTTTGGTATTTGTCACCTTGCAGGGGGGAAGGAAAGGTTAGGGTGAGAATCATGTAAAAGGCAGTAGGGGGTAGGGATAATGAAGGCAACGTGTGGGAAGGGTCGCCAGATGGCTGTGAGTTTGAGGGGCCTCAAGATGGCAGCAAGAGGGAGAGAGCCGGTGTGGTATGGAGCAAACAGTGACCGTGGAGTGGAGGAGGCGCAGGAAGGGGAGGCAGGGAGAAGGGGAGGAGGAGAGATGGCAGTGAAGGAGTACTGGGGAAGGTAGGAGATTGAGGCAAAGATGGCAGCACACAGAGTACAAAGGGAGCTTTGTGGGCATGGGGGGAGGTGAGAGCAGAAGGGATATTGTCTGTAAGGTCAGCAGGATTGTCAGGTGAGGGTTCTGGCAGTGTGGAGCAGGCCAAAAGTATCTGGGCTGCCCCACATGCCTGAATGAGGAAGGGGACATGCCCTGAGAGCAATAAAGGCCTGAAGATAAGGAACCCGACAATTTGCCATAGATAGCAAAGCCGTATAAATCAGAGGGTGGTGACTGTTATCAAGTTTGTAATGAGGCCAAGCCAACCGGCAGTAAAAAAGAAATTTGTAGTCTGTGAGAGGCCTCTGAGACTGAGCGCGAGTGTAGCTATGTCAACAGGCGCCCGAGTGGAGTGTGTTTTTTTGGTAGGGAATGAGTACTTCCCATAACGACTGAATTGAGGGTGAGCCAACGAGACTGAGAAACGGGCCACGAACCTGAGGTGGGTTGTCACCAGGCACAGGAGTGTGTACGAGGCGAGAGTCCAACAATTGAGTCCCCTGGTCATCACCAGGGGAGACAAAAGGGGAAACGAGAACAAGAATGTGCGAGCAGGGAGGGGGTCCTGACGTGGGCTGCAGCTTATGAGACAGGCACCCTGAATAAGATTAGGCTCACCTGTGAGGACCTGAAGCGATGAGACTGGCCGGTGTTGGGTGGTTGGCTAGTAACTGCAGCAGCAGGAAATCCCCAAGAGAAGAGAGAGAGAGAGAGACAGACAGACAGACAAAGAGAGGAAGAGTGAGAGAAAGAGAAAGTGGGAGTATAGAGTGGCTCATAGGTTGGGGAGGGCTCAAACTGGGGGACAGGCCCTCCAGGAGTAATGCAACCCTGACCGCTCCAAGTCTAAAACGGCATCAATTAATCGAGCATTTTGGCACTCAATCTGAAGTGGCACAGAGAGAAACAGAGAGAGAGACAGAGAGAGAGAGAGAGACAGAGACAGAGAGAGAGAAGGATTAGAGAGGCTTTTAATGCAGGTGGGCATGGGAGAACTTGATAGGGGTGCAGCAGCTCTCAAATGAGAACAAAGAAGTGGGACTACTTTTATCAGTTCTGGTTGGGGAGAAGTTTGGGAGGTGGGCAAAATGAGCATCTGCCTGTGTAAAACAGGAGACAGAAAGATTTACTGGGGGCTGGGGTTGAGGCTTGGGTGTTTGTGGAGTCTTGGGATTGGGAGAGGGCTCAGCACACGCATAAAAAGGGAGTGGGAGGTTTATCTCTGGAGAAGAACACAGAGGTTACTCTTGGAGAGCTCAGTCGCTTCTCTGGGTCAGGTAACAAGTTGGGTGGATGTCATGTTACAGATAGCTAAGCCCCAGGCTAGCAGAATCTATCACTGACAACCTGAGGGCACTTGCAGTCCCAGCAAAGCAGGACGCAATGCTCACTATGTCACTGTGGGAGGGGTCACATGGTATATGACATACTGACTCTAAAATGTATTGTCACAGACATGTGTCACATCAGCGGGAAGGGACAGCATGTCTGAGCTTTAATGTGACTACAGGATTCAAAGGGTAATCACCCAAATAGCTGTCCAAACAGAGAGGCTCTCAGGAGCCATACAAGGGATTATAAGGAAAAACTGTGTTGCTTTATGGGTCTCTTTTAATAAAACAGCCACAACTTAACCATGACCTTAATAACTTCTTCATAAAGAATTCCAGAAATTTTCTTTGTGAAAATAAATCATCAGTTTTATAATTAGTTCTAATCAGAATTCGTCTGATAGGACTGCTTTATAACCAAGTACTTTAGACTGTATCTCGCCTATAAAACCAAGGATACCTGTATTATTTTAACATACTTACTAAAACGCAAAAAAATTACTTAACATTTTTTCTCTAAGTTGCATTTTTTCTCTAGCCTAAAACAGTATTTAGAATATAATATCTAGAAATAAACTCTTACTATTACAATAAAGTTTTAGAGTTCTCCTAGATCAGTGATGGCAAACCTTTCAGAGCTTCCAATGACACAAACAGCCTGCAGCGACATGTGTGCTATAGGTCTGACACCACTGTTCTAGACGGTACTGTAACTGAAATAACTTCAAAAACTTCTCCCCTTTTCTCGTTTTAGTGAGTTACCTGTTATCATCACTGTAAAAATCTTGAACTAAAACTGTGCTTCCATCCTGGAGACCATGCTCTCTGAATGTTCTCTGCATGTTCTCCTGGGGAATAGGGGTCCAGCTCTCCTCCCCTGCAGAACGGGCACTGTGTGTGAGGACGACACCCTTGGGGATGGCCAATGCTGAGAGCACGGTGCCCACTTCTGCATTGGCTGGAAAGACGTGTGAAGACTCTACCAGCTGCCCATGCCTTCTGCCATCATCACTTGTCTCCAGACGAAGGATATGCAACAGCAGAGGCTCACAGTCCACACCAGTTGGAATCTGGATGCCACCAACCTGCAATAATATCCAGAGAACCACCAGTGTGGCTGGCATTTGCCAAATTAACATCATAGCACAATGAAAGACTGTTCTGGTAGAGCAACCTTCATTTCTTTCAAATAAAGAAAGAATTTCTTGAGTACCTTTTAAGTATCAGAAGAATAACTTTATATTTCTTTTGAAAGTTTTTTCTTTTCTTTCTTGTGAGAGAAATCTGGACAGGAGGTAGAGATTTATGAATCACCTGTGGTGACAAGGCCTCGGAAACACAGCAGGACCTGTGACAGCCACAGAGGGCTAAGAAGCTGCTCCCCTCCACTGTGAGACCGAGAGCTCACTCTGCCTCTCCAAGCACCGCCACTGCCCACTTTGGCAGAGCTGGTGGCCGTACCCTTGAGTCCTCGTGACAGCCCTGTGCTGTGATTTATACCAGGAAGCAGCCATCCTACCTCTGTCCAGCGGGGACACTCACCTGGCATGATGAAGCTCTCGAGGTACGTCATTAACATATGACTACCACTTACTGGAGTAAACTATATGCAGCATTTCAGTAGTTTTCTAATGTCAAATTGCGTTCACATACACAGGTTAAAACTTCATTACAATGACTTAAACAAACAAAAAAAATTATGATGACTATTTCTTTGGTAATTTTGTTTTTACCTCCACTCCATTCCACACAAAGATGTCTTCCCCATCAGCAATTCCAGCTTCACACAATGTCAGCTCATTTCCTAGGAAGGTGAAATTATCAGTGAGACCTTTCATCATGACCACCAGAAACACTTCAGCTAAAGAAGGAGCTGGGATACTCAGTTTTTTATTCTACTGTCATTTGACAGCTTTTTAAAAAACTTTATTTTCTGTTTTTTGAGACAGGGTCTCATTGTATAGTTCAGGCTGGCCTCAAACTCACTACATAGCACAGACTGGCCTCGAACACACAATGATCCCCCTGCCTAAGCCTCCTGAGTGCTGGGATTATAGATGTGTGCCACCACGTCCAGCATCATTCTTATTTTTACTTTAAAAGCTCATGTAGGTTGACAGCATGATAGCTGGATGAGTCAGTACAAAGGCCAACCTTGCTTAAGGTACATGCCATTGTGACAGGCACTGCATGGTTCAGCTTCCCCCACTAGCCAGTCACATGTCTTTGTATGTGTCAAGCCTCTAAGCTCAGTGTCCTCATTTATAAAATGGGGAAAGAAGAGTGTTGTAAAAACCAAATGAGATAAGTTAGCATAGAATAGTTACCACAGTATTTGGCACAGGGAAGCCCAAAATAAATGTTACTAGCGTGTTATGGCTTATATCCAGATATCCCCCAACCCCCGCATGCACTCATAGGTGGGGCTTTGGGAAGTGACTAGAACATGGGTGTGTGATACTGGATTAGTTCACAGATGGGTTTAGCATAGTGCTGGGTGTGGGTGGCACCAACCGACAGGCTTGTAGTTTGGATGGAATAAAAAGGGAAAGAAAGAAGGATCGTTGCTTCCTGCCTGCCCAGCCATGGGCTGCTTCCCTTCTGCCATGCCCCTCTGCTGTGGAGCCAGCAGACTATGGACTGAAACCCCTATGAACTGTAAGATGAAGTAATAACCCTTTCCTCCTTTAACTTTTGGGTGTTGGGCATTTTGTTCCAGTCAACCAGCAAGTAATTAAGACATAGTGCAGTTGTTATCATTTTAAAATTTAAAGCCCAGCACTCGGGAGGTTGAGGTAGGTGGAGCGTTGTGAGTTTGAGGCTGGCTTGGGCTACAACACAAATGCAAGGCTGGCCTGACCTACGTAGTGCGACCCTGCCTCAAAAAACTAGGGCTGGGAGTGTGGCTCAATGGCTTAAGCACCTGTCTGGCAGGCGTGAGGTTGTGAGTTCAATCCCTGGTGCCACAAGAAAAAAAAAAAAAATTAAAGGAGAGAAATACTTAAATTCACAGAGTACTTTGCTCGTTACAAAATTTGAAGCTGAGAGTTGGCAGAAAATCAAGCTGCATAAACAAAACTCAAATGGCTTCAAACCATTTTGCTCAATAGTTGGTGGCAACATAAAACATTTTTTACAAAGGTCCCTAGTATCAGAAAATATAAAACGTTTCCATGATAGGAAGATTTCACATATTATATAGATTGGATATATTATAAATGGGGTGAATTACTTCTTTTCGAAAAATTGGCAATATGATGATAAGCTATGTAGATAAGTAGTAGTAGATGGGGGAAGGATGGGCAAAGAAAAAACCATGGGTGAGACCCCCCAAATACACATTCTTAAACCAAGTTGCTGTGCTCACATGCCTCTTACCATTAAGAGGCTGGTAAATGTGAAGTCCTCTTACCATTAAGAGGCTGGTAAATGTGAAGTCCTGCTGGAACACGCTTTGCAACACTAAGAACCATGTCTCCTTCCCAAAATTCTAACAGCTGAAGAGAATGCAATAAAAAGAAAAATGAAAAATAACATGAGTACCATGATTCCAGCTTTAACAAGAACAGCAGTGTACCAATTTATATAGGGAGAAAGGAAATGAATACTCCCATCCCAACCAACACCCAACAGTTAGGAATGAGACATTATTCTTGTTAAGTTGGTGATACCCATCTTTGGGTATCATCCACTATGGGCCGAACACTTTGGCATACACATCTAAACAATTCTATTTAGATCAGGTGTTAAATTGGGTAAGATGGGTAATATCACCTGCTACTGGGTGAAGATTTTGGCATACACACCTAAACAATTCTACTTAGATCAGGTGAAGGACACTGTTAGTAGAAAGCAGACTGGTCAGCAGGCCAGCAGGGGAGTTTCTGCCCCTAAGAGCCACACTTATTTGTTTCATGGGCATTGCTCAGGGAAATGCAGCACCAGCTCCAGTCCACACCAACATGAGTTAGACCTGAAAGGAAGACTCCCCTGTAAATTTAACAGTGGCACTGCCATGTGTGTAACAGATTGCCAGGGTCTGTTTTCAAAGGTTCTAGATCTAAGACCCCAAGGACTATGTTAATTTCACCAAAACAGTCTTACTTAGAAAGGGCATTACTATCTAGTGTTCAATAACAAGGTATTTCTCTTAAAAAGAGATTCCTTTTTCAAAAGGGATTCGAAGCTAGGTGTGGTGACACACACCCGTCACCCCAGTACTCTGGGAGACTGAGGCAGGAGGATTCCAAGTTCAAGCCCAGGTTGGATAACTTAGTGAGACCTTATCTCAAAATAAAAAATGGACTGGGGATGTAGCTCAATGTGAAAGTACTCGATTCAATTCACAATATTGACAGAGAGGGAGAGAGGGAGCGAGCGAAAGACAGACAGACAGACAGACGGGCAGAGAGAGGCTGAGAGACAGAGATTGATTCATTCACTGTCTATTTCACAGACTCTGGCTAGTGGCTTACTTGTAAGACAACTGTTCACAAAGATGTACACTTGAAACACTGGAAAGCACAGACAGGAATGTTCCTAAAATTTATAAAAATTATAAATACAATTTCCAGTTTGAAATGTCACCTAGACAGGTTCAGCGCCCCAACTTACCTATCTTACCGCCAGAACTGGCTCAGAAATAAACTTGCTACAAAAGTTCAGAAATACCAGGCAATTTCAGAGATACTGATTTCAATTCAGTATTTAACATCCAAATCAAAGTCAAAAAATGTGTTTGCTTTTCTTAATACAACAAAATCCAAAGAAAGCTAGGAATTTTGGTGAGGGATGTAATTTTTCAAAAATGTCATTTAAGTTAAAAAAAAGTTTACATTTTCTGTTTCCTTCTTCCTTGGCCAGGAGGTGCTGTGGGGTGGAGAGGTGTGCAGAACACTGTTAGGGGTCCCACAGCCACCACTCACGGGGTGGCTCAGCACAGGTAACACTGTGAGCTTTAAAATTTTATTTCATCCTCAAAATGGAGTCAACTTGACCTCATGAATTTAAAGAACTAAATTGCATTAGTTTATGCAAAAGAACTATAAAAAAATACAGCAGTATTGTTCTTACTGTTATTGAAACAGCTGGATCAATTATTTGGACAATAAGAACACCTGTTTTCTACTTAGAGACTAACAGGTATTTTCCTTCACTTAAGAATCTTATTAAGGCAGTTTGTGATGGTACACACCTGAAATTCTAGTTGCAGGAGGATTGAGGATTTATAGTCAGTTCAGGCAGTTTAGTGAGACTCTGTCTCAAAACTGAACTAAGAAGAGGTCTGGGGGTGTAGTTCAGTGGCAGAGATTTGCCTGCCTGGCACATACAAGCCCCTGGGTTCCATACAGCAATATGGCGAAACACAGAAAAGAAAAAGCCAGATGTGATGCCACGTACCCATTATTGAGTATGGTAATCCAAGTATTGTAATCCTTTCTCTAGTCTTCCTCACAATCCAAGAAATTGTATTTTTAATTCCACTGAGACGTTATTGGAATCCTAGCAAGTTAATTCCAATCTACCACCTCCAATGCAACCCACGGCAAGAGTAAAGACTCCGAGACATGTTCAAGGTCAAGGGCAGCCAAGCGGTCCTGAGTCCAATCCTCCTGAGGACATGTGGACAAAGGCCTTGATCCTAGGCCTCTCCCAGAATTTATTAACTAGTGAAGCAAGGGGGTGGCTCGAGGATGAGTGACAGTGAGGATGGCGGGAACTATGTGAGTAACTTGAGCTGGCTAGCAAGGTAATGAGAAAGGCATCTCTGCAAAATGCAGATAAAGATATGCAGGGGGATCAATTTGCACAACCCAATCAACATAGCAACTGAATTGTTTTAGGAGGCTGCTGCTTCAGTTTCTGATATGTAAACTTTATGCCCTGGGAACTCACAGCCTCTTTCTCAAGGCTTATACCCAGTCGACATTACTGGAGTTCATTGGCTCTGCCATCTCACTGTGCTTTATATATTTCACAAAGGTCACTTTGGGAGGAAACAGAACATTGTCTGATGGTTTTAAAGACTACGAACCAGTACCTGCTTCTGATATGTAAACTTTTATGCCCTGGGGACTCAGTGAGACCTTGTCTCAAAACAAAATAAAAAGGGCTAAGGATGTAAAGAATCTTTTTATAAATGCTACTTTATACCAGAGAATACAAAATTGCTTTTGTTTGTTTAGTGGTTTGTGATTTTTAAGTCACAGACTGAACTTTAAATTTGCATTTTCTTTGAAAAACAACTCTTTCATTAATCTCCCCAAAAAGTCAACTTTATCTGCTTTCTGGCCCCCAAATTAAAAAGTACCAGGCCCGATTCTCTACTTGAAAAGCTGCTGGCAGGAAGTATGTGGAGAGCCTCCCTGAAGGGCTTCCTAATAAGGACAGATCATGTGTCTCACCCCTCTGTGCACTAGTAGATGCAGTACTTTTCCTAAGCAGCTTTGAAGAACAGCTATAACCTTAAGATGAAATGGAGAAGCCAGCTCAAGATGGACTTGTCTCAATTAAGAAGTAAGGCTAAATTACCTGAAATATTGACTGTTGGAGATCTCCTACAGTTTTTCTTTTATCAAAGGTCAAATCCCACATGCTTTCTGTCTGACAGCTTACTGGGTGCAGAGCTCCATTGAACAAATGATAATGAGGTCCCATGTGGAGATGTAACTCAATATTATTGTTTGCAGAATCACATTCTGTCCTTTAGAGAGGCATAAAAAATACACAAATACTATGTTTTTATAACAGACACTGTTTTATCTCAAATCAAATGCAACTAAGTTCTCCATCCTATCTAAGTAACATCCTCTTCTTCTATCTGCCGAATGATATTTTCAATAAACAGCAAACATGCAGCTCTAATTACTACCATGAATTCCTCAAGGGAAAACTGTTTCTGTGTAAACTGTGCAACATCAACTACATTTCTCTGCACAAATGCTGAAACTTGAAATCTTCAATCCTGAGGTTATGTTACAGTTACGGACAAAATGCTAGACACATGTGCACACACTTGAGTTAGGAGGCAGACTTACCAACTTCTGTGCCATCCTGACTTCCCCTGGACTCCTCAGGCTCTTCCATATTAGCAGTTGCTAGTGCCACCTTCCTGAGTGCGTGCTCTCCAGGTGCAGTGTACCAGCCATGGCCTGTGCTGGGGTGCAGGCTGCTCCTGACTCCACCCACCTGACTCAAAGCCTGGTGCCAAACTTGCTGTCCTAGGCACTGTGACCAGGGCAGAGCTGGCATGGGGCTGTCACTATGATCCAGACTTTGGCTACATTGTATTATGGTCAAAGAGCAGTGGTTTTTTCTGATGACCACACTAAAGCCCTTAATACTGGCTGACTAAACTCCCTGGGTTATTCTCTCCCCACTCCCACCCCAAAACCAACTGCTACTCTGGACCACTTCTGCATGTTATTTTTTGCACTGTGTTTAAAACATCTCTGTAACAGAATTTGCCCTTTGGGTCCATATGGAGCCCATGGAAACATCCATTTTCTTACCCAATACCCTATTGATCCTATCAGAGAACAAATAAAGAAACATTTTTTCAGGGTCCAATGCGAGGCCCCCGAAGAGAATGTTGAGATCACTATGCTCTTAGCAGCCACCTGTAAGAATCCACTTAGGTTTCTGCCCAAGACTGAGACTAAGCCCAACAGTATATAGAATTCCTAACCTTGCCTTATGAAAATCAGCCCACCTCTAGTCTGCCATCATTAGAAGTCAGTTTTCCATAACTACTTAAAAGTGAGGGTAAGGCCAGGCATGGTGGTGCACGCCTGTAATCCCAGCACTTGGGAGGCTAAGGCAGGAGAATTGCTACAAGTTCGAGGCCAGCCTGGGCTAGTTCAAGGCCAGCCTGAACTACATAGCAAGACCCTGTCTCAAAAACAAAACAAAAACCAAAAAGCAAAAAACTGAGGGTGGTTTTACCAAAAACCTGTCTTCCTAGAATTCATTTTCCCAACTGTGCACTCACTGATTTCCCTAGCTTTCTCAGGTGTCTATCTCTACAGAGTAATAGCTGTTTTATGTCAGAATATGTCACTCTCATAGATAAGGATGACTTCAAAGTAAATGACAACCTTACTATAAAAGTTCAGCAGCCAAACAGTTGGCTCTTTTTTCTTTTTAGTTTTCATTATTAAAAACTTAAGACCTTAATTAGATCTCCATTTCCAGAAAAACTATTCAAACTCTGAAAGTAACTTAAAATTACCTTTTCATCTGTAGTTCCACGTTGGCTGCATCCATTTCCTTCAGCAAATGACAAGGAACCCTGTATCTTGGATTAGCTCGAGCTGAGAACAAAACTTTTCATTAACTTGTGTTGACTAAATGAAGTCTGGTGCTGAACAGGCAGTAAGAAGGCTGAAAGGACGGTGCCGGGAGCTGGGAAAGCTGCTGGTAACCAGCTGTATGAATGCACAACTTCCCTGGAGCTGCTTTCCAAGACCAAATGAAAGGCTGACAGTTTTTGAAGCCAAGCTACAAGAATTTCATTTCTTCAACTCTCTTTAAGTGTGTTTTAAGAAAGAACAGTCACTGTTTTTATTCTGATTATAAATGTAACTGGTTACTATAAAAATTCTAGAAATTATCTTCCAAAGAGTAACAGATACTACTGTACCTGTAATCTCACTCCTAAAACATACATACAACTAGAGTTACATATTTGTAACTTGCTTTTTCATTTCATATGTTGCACTTTTTCATAACCTGAAATGATTCTGTAATAGTTCATTCTATACTTAGCATAATTATCTATTCAATGTTTTCCTGTTATACATTAAGGTGGTTTCCAATAAGCACTACTGTAAAATAGTAGGATTAACAAGCATCTCTGAGCATATTCATATACAGTTCTATTTTTTTTTTTTTTTTTTGCGGTACCAGGGATTGAACTCACAACCTTGCACCTGCCAGGGCAGGCGCTTAAGCCACTGAGCCAAACTCCCAGCCCTGGTTTTTTGAGGCAGGGTCGCACTATGTAGCTCAGGCCAGCCTTGCGCTCGCGTTGTAGCCCAACCCGGTCTCGAACTCACGACACTCCTCCTACCTCAGCCTCCCGAGTGCTGGGATTAAAGGCGTGCGCCACCACGCCCGGCTATATATACAGTTCTATTTCAAGACAAATTTGTGAGAGCTACTGGTTTAGAGGGTATGATAGTTTTAAGGCTTTTAAATATGCACACCCAAATTGGTTGCATTAATTTACATATCTACAAGTTGTGGAAGAAACACCAATTCAAATTTCCATGCATTTCAGGTTGTGCCACCACGCCTGGCAAGGTTCACAGAAATATTTGACACGACAGGGAAAAAGCTGTATCTTGCTGCTGTTTCAAGTTTTTCTAATTATGATTTAGGTTAAAAAAACTTGTTTTTAAACACATAGGATTTTTAATTTATATCCTTTTTCTTTACCTGATATATAATGAATGCCATGATATATATGTGTGTGTGTGTGTATGTATGTATATATATATATATATATATATATATATATATATATATATATATATTTTAACATACAGGGAAAGTAAACATCATATATTTTACTGTTTTTGATTAGTTTGTCATTTGTTTTTTAATTCTGTTTAAAGTTTATATTGCTTTTCCTTAACTTTTTTCTTTGTTTACTTTTAACCTTGGAAAGGTCTTCTTTATCTAAAGATCAGATATTTGTATTTTACATATTTTAAGGTTCCTTTTTCTACTGGAAAGAGCTACAATTTAATTGAAATGACTGGAGGAATAGTAGAAAGTGCTTTAGTTATTTCCTTAGCAACTAATCAACTTCCCAGTTATATTCACTGAGTAATTCAGTTTCCCATTTATCACAGCTATCTTGTTTTCCATAAATTAAAATCTCATATACACTTAGATCAATTCCTGGGCTTATTGCTCTATTTCAATGATCTGTCTATCTCTTGGCATTAACCCTACGTATCTTCATTGTTTTAGGTTTATACTACTGCTTCTATAGATACAGTAAACTTCTCAGTAGTCCTTTCTTTAATTTTCATTACTTTATCTTTCTCTGTGACCATTAGAATCATTTTTATGAAGTTCTGTCCCTTCGTTCTCAAAAAAGTCCATCCATATTTTGGCTGGGCCTCTACTAAATTACTAAGCTAACTTTAGGGAAAACTCATTTTTTTACATATTCCAATTATGGTCACACTAAAATTCAAGTCAGTGAAAAAACATTAATAATCCATCTGGAGCTGGGCGTGGTGGTGCATGCCTTTAATCCCAGCACTCGGGAGACTGAGGTAGGTGGAGCGTTGTGAGTTTGAGACCGGCTTGGGATACAACGTGAGTGCAAGGCTGGCCTGAGTTACATAGTGCGAACCTGTCTCAAAAAACTAGGGCCAGGAGTTTGGCTCAGTGGCTCAAGCGCCTGCCTGGCAGGCATGAGGTTGTGAGTTTGATCCCCGGTGCCACACACACACAAAAAAAATCCATCTGGAGACATACTTTTTCTGTTAATATGTATTACTGTAATTGTGAATTTTGATCCACAATATTTCTGTCAGAACTAGTTCCATATCTTTTTTTCTTCCCAGAAAAATACAAAGCCTTTTTGGTTAACAGCACAGCTATATAACTGTTTCAGATGTATCAAGTTAATTTTCTTCGATTCTCATGCAAATTAGTAACTTCTTTATTCTTATTCTTTATGAAAAGCGATCACTATTCTCATTCTCTAAGAAAATTCTCTTCATCTCTAATCACAGCTGTGCTGCAATCTAAAAAGCTTTCCTTCTGTGGGTTTTTTGCTTCTGAAAGGACTTTGAAAAAATAATAAAAAATCTGGCTGATTTATTATTCATGTTAACAGTTTCAGTTAAAAATATTCATTATTACAGGTCTCAAATGTTAACTTCTCTTGGTATAAAGCAGTGCTTCAAAGAAATTTTGACTGCTCAGGGATTATTATCTTCATGGAAAAGAAAAAAGAAACAGGGAAATACAGAAGACCAGAAAGTAAGACCAATGCCACTTACATAATTCAAAGGCAACACAGCTGAATGACAGACACAAGCCTGAATGTAGTACAATCATACTCAAGTCTGCCAAACCAAGGAAAGGAGTTTTAAGAGAGGGTCTTGCTATGTAGGCCAGGCTGTCTTTGAACTCACAGTGATACTCTGGCTTTAACCTCCTGAGTGCTGGGATTACAGGTGTGCACCACCACATCCAGCCCAAGAAGAAAATATTACAAAATCCAACAAAACCCAATCAATGACCTCCCATTACAGTTCAGAAAGTTAAACAGAAATATGTTCATAAAATGACAAACTGTTATATTTCACTTGGCATGACATATTACTTCTTTAAAATATTACTTAGGCTGACAATATTTTAAAGAGAAAAATTCAAACAGCATTCCATGTTTATAGTCACTAAACAATAGGAACACTTTTCTTTCCATACCTTCAGGTGGTCTCTGCAACTGGGATTTCCGATAAAACAACATGTAGGCACTTTCTTTACCCTGGAATTGTTGTTCAATATCTTTTTCCTTGATTGGCTGGACTTTGGAATCATTTATATCAAACCAGTGGGGACAGGTGGTATTATCATTTGATCCTGGGGGTTCTGAAGTGCGCATCTGGTGAATCTGCTGCCCGTTACTTTGGAAATCAGACCCAGCCTGGGGAGAAAGTTTCTTCTGCAGACTAACGGTACTTTCATCTGAACTGAGCAGAAATGTCTGAGAATGGACCTGTAAGAACTATACAGAAATAAACAAAACATACTAAATTAATGATTTCTTTTTTAAAATTAGACTTGATAAGATAGACTTTTTATTCCTTTTTGGATTAGATTTTTAAAATTTCATCTTTATTTCTGACTAACGAGCAAGGGTGGGTACTTGTTACAGTATAAGATGACATTCAATAAAAATCGGAATGCTCTGTTCAACTGTCACATCAAGGGAAAGAGCTGTCAACCCACAATCCAAAAATCATTTCTGCACCTCATTAACCCTGTTTTTTTTTTTTTTTAAAGTACTTAAACAAAACCCATTAGATAGAACATACGCTTCTGAAAGATTTAAAAGCAATCTAAAGAAAGCACAGAACTGTGGCAATCACACAGTGTACCACTATCAGGTTTAAAACAACCCAAACTCTGCTGGAATAAAGCAGTGACTACAAGCTTTGGTTATCTTTTAAAGTTAGGGGCTGTTCTGGGAAAGAAGTTCCCACTTTAAATGCAAGAAGACTGGACACTGGGCACAGGACTGTCCCGAGCCACTGCCCGGGTCTGCCCCAGTATCAGGCAGCTGGCATGCCTGACTCACGGCCTGGAGGACTGACTGTCACCACTCCCAGGGAGGGGAAGGCCAAACACACCTTTCGTGCTGTATGCCCACATGACAATCTGAGAAGGAAGAAAAGAAAGGGCCTGTGCACTACAGCTCCTAGAGGCAGTCTATCTTCCCGGGTGGCCCGCTGTCATTTATGGCGAGAGACACCAAAGGAACATGTCTAAAGTCTCTTTGGGAAATCAAAAGCCTGACAGGGAGGCAAGAGGGGCAGCTTTGCAGCCCTTCAATACCCTAACTTTATTCCTAGTTCCTGAGAAACCATTCTGGTCCTTCCTCAAGAGACACAGTGACAAGGTATAAAAACCCTCATGGGAAATGATCATTCAAATTTTCACAGGACTGAGACTACTCATGTGAACCTCTGGAAGATCTGAAGCTCCTCTTCAAAAAGCAAGACTCCAGTTCTGCTTTGAGGACACATCCCAGCACTATAAAGAGACACTGGTAACGTTGTATCCCAAGCCCGTCTCAAACTCACAATGCTCCACCTACCTCAGTCTCCCGAGTGCTGGGATGTGTCCTCAAAGCAGAACTGGAGTCTTGCTTTTTGAAGAGGAGCTTCAGTAGACGCACTATAAAGAGACACTGGTAATGTGACGAATATCCCTTTTTGCCTCCACAGGCACCTGACAGGCTCACTGAACTCTCTTCCATTAAACAGGCAGCTCAACAGTTCTCCACTAGTGTAACTCCTTTTTTTGATATCTTCTGATAGGTTTTCCTCAGCCCAGCTAGTGAGCCACATTATCCTACTGTAGTTAGAGAGTACTGTACAGAATTCCCAGTGGGCAGGGCCTGCAGACCTTTTCAGCAGGAAGTCGCTATATTACGACAGAGACCTCCACTCCCTCGGCAACCCATAAAAAATCATGAGGAAGTGGGGCAGGGTACCAGTGCATGGCAAAGTGGTTGAGGCAAATGGGCAACCTGTTAATTACAGAGAATACTACCTTTCATTTTTCTTGCACAGCAACTTCACGAGACCAAGCGAAGCCCTGCGCCTGATGACAATTTTGTGGCATGAGAATAAGTGGGTTTTTGATGGGAGGGCTTAGATTTGACATCAGAAGGAGGATATAAAAGACAGTGACCATTAAGCTGGCTGCTGGGAGCTTTCTCAGTAGCCTGCCCTCACTGGGCAGGGTGCACGTGTTTTTTTACTTTAACCAGCCTATCCTCACTCTTCAGAGCGCTTCTTTACAAACACCTTTTCTTCTTCAGCTCTCCTTTGCACTTCATTTTCCTTAAATAAACGTTAAACTTTCATCTTCATCAGTTCTGCCCAATTCTTTGGGACAATAAGGGTTTGCAAAGGATCAACTGGTCATTATGACACCAATAACAACATCTCTCCACTTCCTGTCTCTCCCCCTCACCCCTTCTTGCCTTCTCTTGTACTCCTCAACTTTGTCGTGGCCTTGTATGCCCTCCTTTTCCCTGGCAGGAATGCCTCTATACACACAAGCACGAGGGGCTAACCACAACATTCGCTTCTCTCATCAATCAACATGCAAAGGGGACTCATTTTTCTCGAAATGTAATTTGTGATAGTCAGTGCTGTAATCAGAAGTATCGTTTCATCACAAACAAAAGGGACTACGAGTATGACCCAAAGACAATACTGCTAACACTGTGCACAAGAACAGACAGTAAAATAGTTTTTTAGTTGATTTGTTTTAGGGGCAATTAAGTATCAACAATGTGAAAGCACTGAGAAATGAACTTTCTGTATAGTCAAGTTTTTCACTGTTTGATACTTGAGCATTAATTCTTTTATACCTCAAATTTCAGTGCTAATTAGTTCCAGGAATGGGAGAAAGCTTCATCAAACAATCTTCCTGACAAAAATGATAAACTTGAATGATAAAGCAAATGACTGTTAGGAGAGTAAGCAAAGCAGGCAGGCACAAAGTGGGGTGCAGAGAGTCTTCCCGTGGAGGGCGAACTGGGTGAGCTCTGGGGTAATCTATTGCGGCCTGCGGCAGCTGTGTTGAGACAGAGTTCAAGCAGGAGGCAGGAGGCTCACGTAGGATTTTGTTCTTTTGAAGATAAACTTGGTAACTCTCAGCAAGAAAGATGAAAGTAAAATAACAAGGAAATACAAACATAACATGAAAAATGAAAAAGAGAAATAGCCTCAGGTTCTAGAGACACCAAAAGGATTAATATGGAACATTTTAAACAACTTTATGCCAGTAAAGTTTTTTAAGAAGGGGTCTCACCATGTAGTTCAGGCTGGCCTTGAGCTAAGTAGTCCAAGCTAGCCTCAAACTCTGCCTCCTAAGTGTTGGGATTACAGGCATGTGCCACCATGCCTGGCTATGCCAATAAATTTGACAATGTAAAAAATACAAATTACCTAAAAAATCTAGACCCAACTCTCCAAAATAAAGCAAGTAACAGAAAATTAATGTTGGAAGGTCTAATTAAAGGATGCACTTAAATACCTTATTAAGGTGAGTGCTCTGCTCTTATGAACAGCTCTCAAATGTTCACTAGATATCCTGCTGCTTTGCTTGTTTGCAGTTGAGCTGTGCTCTCTGGTTTTGGACACTATCAGTGTTTCCATCTGGTCTCACAACCCAGGAAAGCAGGTGATTCAAGATGTGAGAAATCAGAGCAGTCTGGTGACAATACTTTTTTCCTTTTGTGATTAGGAGCCAAGGTCTCTTTTTTGTTGTTTTCTTCTTGATAATTCATAAAGTAATACTTAGTGAATAACTTAAGCAGGCGTTGGTGGCCCACATCTATAATCCCAGCATTCGGGAAGTTGAGACAGGAGGATCTTCAGTTTGAGATCAGCCTAGGTTACACAGTGAGAATCCTGTCTCAAAAAAACAAAACCAAAAACCAAAAACCAAAACCATCAAGAAGTAACAGCTAAATTATAACCACTATATAAAACTGCTGATTTTATTTTCATTTTTTTTTTTGTATTTTTATTTTTTGAGACAGGGTCTTACTCTATAGTCCAGGCTGGTCTGGGACTTGCTATGCTGCCCAAGCTGGCCTTAAAACTCACCTATTTTAAATGCCCTCCTGCCTGAGAGTCGGCAGTACAGGTGATAATAAAGTTTCCTGGGAGTAGCACTTCTACATCGATGGCATCTATTACCTTTCTCAGTGGTCCATGTTGCTTTTTATACTTCTTGTTCCAAGATATTCCTATCTTTTTCAAGAGTTTCTGGCCTAGCTGATCAACAGGAATTAGATTCTCCTCCTCCTTATGAAAGAAATACAGTCACTTAAGAAAATCTGATAAGAAATAATTGCAACACAAAGTCAAAGAAACCGACAATTAAATGTGCTCCAAACACAAGCATGGTAAATGGATTAATCATGATTATTTCATTACAAATTTTTTTTAAAAGTACCTTAAGCCTCAGTTTAAGACCTGAATTTTGCCACTTTCCAGACATCACAGTTTAACCATTAAAAGAGCAATAACCTGAGGTTTGGTAAATTCCTGGTGTTATTTAGGACTTTTGGAATACGTAAGTGTTAAAAAAGTATTTTTTATCCAGACATTTCAAAGTGCAAACAAGTTCTAAATGACAGCATTATGTAGCTGTTCCAGGATCAACTATAGTTTCTCAAAATTCATAGGCTGAATCTTTAACCTCTACTACTTAAAATTTTACTTTACATAGAGAAGCCTTTGAAGACATGATTGAATTAAAATGAGAACATTTTTCATTTCAGGAAATGGAATCTAATACAGTCTGATGTCCTCATATAAACACACACACTCTTTCCACTCTACCTGTAGTAAGACTGCTTTCAGAACTGTCAATGGATCATCGATGTCTTCTTCATTCTGAAGAGCTTTCAAATTCGTATCTGGCTCCTAGGAAGAAAAGTAACAGCTTCTATCACAAATCTCCAGAAATGGTAAAAGTATCACAATAATCTGTGTATACTTTGGATTCAGTTACTCTTGGCTTTGAGATTCAAATTTCATTGAACAATTCTGGACAGATTACTTAATCTGTCCAGTTTTATCTGCAAAGTGGGATGATGACAGAGTAAAAATTCTGGCCCAATACCCCTGGCAGATTCTAGAACTTTCCAGCAAGCCACTACTCTAGCCTACGTTAATTTGGTACATTGGGTTTTCACCACCATCCAGTTCAAAACATTTTCTCGTCTTCCAGCTAGTACATTCTTAATCATTTGTACTGGGCTAAAGAAATGCTACTTACTTGCAGGCTCAGCATAAATATTCTCTTCCTGATCACTAAGAAATTTATACTCCACTGATGATGGTATTGGGGAATATGCCAAAATTCTCTTGGTAAGTCATTTTTATTGGCTTTCTCCCCTATATACAGCATCTTTTTTATTTATTTATTTTATTTATTTTTTTTAGACAAGGTCTTCCTATGGAGTTCAGGTTGGTCTTGAACTCACTATGTAGCCTAGGCTGGCCATGAAGCTGCCTCAGCTTCCCAAGTGCTAGGATTACTGGCAGGCACCACCATGCCTGCCTCGATCTTCCATTTTGATGTTCACAACGTGAGAGTTTGGGAGCGAAAGCCTAAGCTTGGTCCTCAAAGTTATTCTTTATAAACAGCACCTACTAAAGAACTACATGTATATAGGGAGTAGCTCCTTGAAGGAGAGAGAACTGCCAAACTACCGACAGAAAGAACACTACCTACGTTTGGGATACTTGGAACTCTCTGTCTCTAGGCACAAGAGGTCTCCTAGGTCAGTGAAGAGACAAGCACTGCGTCCAGCAGGTGCATTTACTAAATGGGAAATCACTAAACCTTAAATCATTATTTGAACACCACAAAGGTCTGGATGAAAAGCTAGTGATTCTTAAAGAACAGGACAAAATGAAAAAAAAGTAAAAAACTAAGGCTGCTTACTAGAAGCCACGAACAGGAAAATACACCCAGCTCACCTAGAAAATAACCTTCTGACCATTCTTTATTCTGTGAGGAAGATCTTGCTAAGGTAACAACAGTGTAGAGAGCAAAGCCATGTGAAAGAATGCCACCTGTCTCCTTGAGTCACATGACAGAACTAGATGATCCTGACTGTGTTAGAAAGTGCTAGTTAATGCTGATGAACACAAAGTAGCAATGAGATATTCAAGAAGTCACAACCCAGAAATTATTATTTTCAAATATGTTATCTCACCAGTGTGTGAAGCTATTGCACTTGTGTGCAATTTCAGTGATAAAGCTGAAAATAAAATCGCAAACAGGTACTTATCCTTTAAAAGTTGGAGGACAAATGCTGTCAGCTAGAGTAATGGCTCAGCTCTGAAAGTGGAGGCACTGAGGGGAGTGGACATACACTCCCTCAGGCGGGAGCTGGACTGGCACGGGGGTGAGGTGTGCTTTTTCAGACCAGAGAGACCTGGAAAGAGTGAAGAAAGCTTACGACAGGTAGAGGCCTAGAAGAAGGAAAGAAGTACAACTACAGTGGAGTGGGCAGGG
>RJWM01000563.1:0-38173 GCA_004363535.1 Dasyprocta punctata | reverse complement strand
AATGCAAGACAGCAATGCGGGTGTGGTAATGAGGAGCTCAAGCTAAACCGGGAACACAGGGCTGAAACAGACCAGACGAAGATGAGAAGTGCTTCAATAATCTGCTTGGGAAGACGCCTCACAGGCTGTCTTGGCAAATTTGGACAAGCATTTGACAGTGATGCCTGCACGGATTTCTCAACCCAGAGCTGGTGTGTTAGCCACTGCAGTAAGGTTACTAAAAGAAACACAAG
This sequence comes from Dasyprocta punctata, assembly GCA_004363535.1. NCBI lineage: Eukaryota > Metazoa > Chordata > Mammalia > Rodentia > Dasyproctidae > Dasyprocta > Dasyprocta punctata. Next base: position 37,940 of record RJWM01000563.1, on the reverse strand, counting down.
AAAAAGCACTGGAAAGGGGAAAAGAGCACTGCCTTTTCTTAGATGCTACAACATAAGAGAGTTTAGCAAAACTGCTGATTATAAAACCAATATACTGGGCCAGGTGTGGTGGTGCACGCCTATAATTCCAGCCCTTGGGAGGCTGAGGCAGGAGGACAGCTGTGAGTTTGAGGCCAGCCTAGCTTACATACTGAGTTCAAGCCAGTCTGAACTACATAGCAAGATCCTGTCTCAAAAGCAGAGAAACAAACAAACAAAAAACCCAATAAGCTGATGGGCATGGTGGCACAGGCCTGTAATCCCAGCACTGGGAGGCTCAGACAAGAGTATTGCCATGAGTCTGAGGCCAACCTGGGTCACAATCTCGGCGACCTCAAGGACAGCCTAAACAACAAAGACCCTCCCTCAAAAAAGAAACTCAAAAAATGAAAACAACAATAACAACAAAAAATTAAAGACCAATATGCTAAAGATAATCCCATTTCAACAACCAGTTGCAACAGTTGAAAAGGCACAAGACAGAGGCGTAGGCCCACAGAGCCTCTCTCTGGTAAGCATTTTCTTGACACTGTAGAACAGTTTGATTTTTCTTCACAGTCAAGCTATAGAACATGTGTATCTTTCAGTACACTCCAAGTACAACTGACAGAACTTCAGAAATGCAAACAGATGATCTGGAAAGCAAGCAGAGTGTCAACAAAGGGGATGTGCACTGCAGACACTGCTGGCTCTAAGGGAAGCCATACCGCCACACGTGAAGAATCTACTGACAAACCACAGTTGTGACAAATAATCAGGAAGCAGTGTGCTAAGCATGTTACATCTTAACATGACTGTGACTTCAATATAGATGGCTTATTGTGTTTTAGTGTTATTTTAGAAACCTGGTCGAGAGTTTGAGGTTGAAGACTATGTATGACATCATGATTTTGTAGAACTAGACTTCAGTTCATACTTTCCCTCAGAAATTCTACTTGTTTTTAATTTTTTTTAATTAAAAAACTTTTTTATTTTTTATTTTTAGTACTAGGGATCAAATTCACAACCTTGCACCTGCCAGACAGGCACTTAGGCCACTAAGCTAAATCCCCGGCCCTACTTTTTGAGACAGGGTCTCACTATGCAGTTCAGGCTGGCCTTGAACTCACTTTGTAGCCTAGGCTGGTCTGGAACTCACAATGATCTTCCTGCCTCAGCCTCCTGAGTGCTGGGATTAAAGGTGTGCACCGCCACGCCCGGCTTAGAAAACTTTTAAAAAAGACATTCAAGAAAGCTACATACGGTTCCCACATGGAGATCCTGAACCTCAGTGCATGTGTGCGTGCACTCAAATGCACACACCCACGTGTGACAATCCTGATGGGAGAGTCCGCAAGGTACACAGGAGCGTGAATAGCAAGACCAACACGAAAGCTCCTGATGGAACTGGCACAGCAGATTAGTGCAGAAACATGGATTATTCAATAAATGATAATGGACAATTTTTTCAAATTGAAAACACCATTCACAGAAAACCATTCTAAGAGGATCACAGATTGTTTTGTTTCGCCGTTCTGTGGTCCTAGGGAAATGTTGAACGTCATTTAGTTGGTGTCAGTGAGCACTGTTTTAAAGAGCTACTTACAAAAGACATGATGCTGTAGTCATATTAAATAGGACAAAAGTCACCCTGGTTTAAATCCTGTTGTGAAAGCTATAGACAGGTGACTGTGTTCATTACATTTTCCCTTACAATCAGTAGGATACAAAATCCTAACATGTGTTATCTAAAACAATACTGATTTTATTTGTGGGGAAAAAAAATCTATACTTTTCATTATACAACAGTGCTCTCTCTTTGTCAAAATGGAGCAACTGTAAGGCCAAAGGTGGTTCTAGATTAGAGACTTAAAGAGACGGCGAGCTAAATACAATGAATGATGCAGGAGTTGATACTAGAAAGGGAAAAACATTTCCATAAAAGATGGTGAACTGGACAATTGATGTAACCTGAATATAATTACAGTGGTCCCTCAGTTCACAAACTTAATTCTTTCCATGATTTTGGAACAAATTCTGTGACCAGAACTGTGGAACGAATTAAGTTTATGAACCAAGGTACTACTGTATTATATACAACAGTAGTATATCAGTGTTTAAATTTCCTGATTTTGATCTCACGCTTAGGTAAAAGAATGATCTTATTTTGGGTACACAAACAATGAACTATTTAGGGGCAAAGGGCTTTGATGAGTTCAACTTAATTTCAAATTATTAATGCAAATAGTTTAGCATTAATAATGTTAATGTGAGGGTATCTATGCATATACTCACAAATGTGGCAAAAGTTGGTAAAGGGGTATATAGGAGGTTTCTGTACTATTCTGAATTTTATGTGCATGTAAAATTATTTAGAAATAGACATTTAAGGTGGGAATGGTAGTTTACACCTGTAATCCTAGCACTTGGGAGGCTGAGGCAGAAGGATTCCGAGTTCAAGGGCAGCCTGGGCTCCAAGGTGAGCTAGGGCGAGCCTGAACTAGAGAAAGACTTTACCTCAAAAAGAGCAATAACAACAAAAAACAAAACAAAGAAAAACAAAATAAAAATTTAAAACACAGATGTGTTTTTAGTGCTCATCAAGTTTCTACAGGATGCATATATAATGAATGGCAGAGGATCATCAATGAAACATTTTCATGCTTACTTGAAACTGCCAGTTTCCCAGATGATCAACATCTTTAATATATACATGATAATGTCCTCCATAGCAGCCACCTTTGTGTATAATGACTGAGAAGAGATCATATACATAGTCTAAGTCATTCAATTCACTCTGAAAGAAAGGCAAATAAATGTTGATATAGTTTATATAAGACGGTAAAAGATATAGCCAAAGAGAAAACAGGTTTTTACCTGGCTAAATTGTACTACATTCCAACCACCTTGTCATGTGACTCCATCAAACCAGACTATCACCCCCACGTGTCAGACCTCTGCACAGAAGAGGACTTAGCAACTGTGAATACCTGCTGGCACGGTGGACAGGCAGTTTAATGGAACGAAGAGTTTCATTGCTTTATTAATTCTATGATTAACCTATTCTGTAATTAAACGCAAATGACTCAACAGATAAACTCAAACTTAGCAATTAAAAAAACCAAAATGCCTCTAATTCCAGCTATTTGGGAGCAGAGGCAGGAGGATTTTGAGTTTGGGGCCAGCTTGGGCAACTCAGCAAGCCCCTATCTCGAAATTTAAAAAGGAAAAGGTTTGGGGATGTAGTTTAATGCTCCCTGAGTTCAACCCCCAACACAAAAACAAAAACGAAAAACCAAAAACTCTCAACTAAAAACAACAAAAAACTCAGATTTAGTGGTACTTTAAATCTCTCATGCATAAGAAAAAGGAAGCTTCAGTTTCAAAGGGTGTGGGCCACACGGTGGACGCTCCTCGGGCATCCACGTCTGAACACAGGAGTGCCACCAAGGGGTGCCAGTGATCTGAGAGGTTTAATTGCATAAAACATACTTTTTAAGTGGGCTGCATTTAAAAATGAAATGCTCAAGCAAAAAACAGAGACATGAAGATACAGGGTGACATTTCTTAGTATGGAAATTCAAAAGTAAAATTAATGAAGATTTCCTAGACATTTCCTTTTCTTTTTTTAAACTTGCTTTAGTTTTGTTTTATCAAAATACTTTAAAATCAGGTGACATGGACAGGGATGTAAGCACAATGGTACAGTATTTGCCCGGCATGCAAAAGGCCCTGTGTTCGATAACCCCAGCAGTGCTGGGGGGTGGGAATCACATGAAAAAGTGCCTTTTACAAGAGGAGGGACAAGTATTTTTAACTAATTCTGGGAACATTATTTATTCTGAGTATACCAAGAGTCAGAGTCAGGCCAGGTGTGGTGGTGTATACTCGAGAAGCTGAGGCAGGAGAATCGCTGTGAGTTTGAGGGCAGCCTGAGCTAAATAACGGGACTCTGTCTCACAAAACCAAAAACAACAACAACAACAACAAAAAAACACAGCCAGGCATGGTGGCTCACACTTGTAATCCCAGCACTCAGGAGGCTGAGGCAGGAGGACTGTTGCGAGTTTGAGACCAGTTTGGGCTACAAAGTGAGCTCAAGGCCAGCCTGAACTGCATAGCGAGACCCTATCTCAAAAAATAAAAAAAAATAAAAAAAAAAATAAAAAGACAGAAAACAAAACAAAAAAGATCCCCTCCAAAAACCACAAATAAACAAACAAACAAAAAAATGATGACTCAGGCTCAGAGTCCAAAGAATGAGAACCTTCAAGTAGTAAACAACAAAACAAAAACCAAAGCCTCAGTAATCAGGCTTATAATAAAGGAAGATATATCTGTGAAAGTTTGGATTAAAGAATGTTTACAATAAATTACTTTTCAGTAGTTAGCTAATACATATTCTGTTTTTCACAAGAATGATTTGTAATAAGAAACACATACAGCTCATTACTCTTATCTGAGCAAGTATAATACGATAAAGTATCTGAAAAGAATTTATAAAGCAGGCCACTTTAACAATAATCTACATTCAAAACCCTTTCTTCCCTGGGTTGAAAGGATTACAAAGTCTAGTTTTTTTGTTTGAGTTCTGTAGAGCTGGGGATGGAATCCAGGATCATGCCCATGCTAGGCAAGCACTCTGTCACTGAGCAACATCACCACCTATAAATTCTAGATTAATAAAGTTCCATTTGCCTGCTCACTTTCTAGATAATTAATTCACTATTACAATTAAAGTAAACTAAATCCAAATAGCAAAGTACCAATTACTAACTTTTTTTTTTAGACAGGGTCTCGCTATGCAGTTCAGGCTGGCCTTGAGCTCAGTTTGTAGCCCAGGCTGGTCTCAAACTCGCAATGATCCTCCTGCCTCAGCCTCCCGAGTGCTGGGATCACAGGTGTGCACCACTACGCCTGGCTAATTACTAACCTTTTTAAAAAGCAGGGCTAGCATTCCTAATTTTGTGACACCGGGGATTGAACTCACAACCTCACGCCTGCCAGACAGGTGCTTAAGCCATTGAGCCAAACTCCCAACCTTAGTTTTTGGAGGCAGGGTCGCACTATGTAGCTCAGGCCAGCCTTGCGCTTGTGTTGTAGCCCAAGTGGGCCTCGAACTGCCAGACAGGCGCTTAAGCCATTGAGCCAAACTCCCAACCCTAGTTTTTGGAGGCAGGGTCGCACTATGTAGCTCAGGCCAGCCTTGCACTCGTGTTGTAGCCCAAGCAGGCCTTGAACTCACAATGCTCCGCCTACCTCAGCCTCCCGAGTGCTGGGATTAAAGGCATGCGCCACCACGCCCGGCTCCTAATTTTGTTTGAAAATTTTCATTTTAAGGATTTTTCAAAAAGTAACAAAGAGAACAAATCCAAACTTTAGAAATTCAAAACAACTGTAAATACAGTAAGTCAGAAGTTCTCAGCTGGAGTGTTTTTGCCCAATTTTGCCCAATCCCTCCTCCCAGGAGATGTGGACTTTTGGCCATGCATGAAGACATTTTTGGTGGCCACATGTGGGAGGAGGGAAGTGGGGGTGCTTCTGTCACTGAGTAGGGAGAGGCTGGGGATGCTGTAACTTCCCATAACTCAGGGGACAGTCCCCACAATGAAGAACTGCTTAACTCAAGACGCTAACAATGCCAGCACTGAGAGATGCTGCAGTAAGACAACCGAAAAATCAGATCAAGAAAGATTTAACCTTGGGAGGGGCAAAGAAACAATTTAAAAATAAAACAGTTCAAACCTGTTCACAAAAAGGCTTGAGGTCGATCCGGAGAGGGAATGTGTAACAGCTAGTTTCCTTGTAGCGTTCACACTTTATAAAATCAAAATTAAATCTTAGTAATGAAACCGTTAGAAAGGGAGGCAGCTTACGTAATTTGGCCGACTGTTAAAAAGAAAAAGTTGCAAAAATTTTAAAAAGCAGTTATACAGAAGTACACAAATGTTATTTAAGGTATGAAAAAAATAACACGACAGTTTTAATAGAAATATATTCTTAAATCACAACAAACTCATTACCATGGTTAAGTCTTGATGTAAACTTTTTTTTTTTTTTTTTGGTACTGGGAATCGAATTCATGACCTGGAACTTGCCAGGCAGGCACCGTACCGCTGGGCTATATCCCCGGCTTTAATATTCACTCTTAACTCTCGATGTTAACACATCTATTTTATGGGACTAAAGGTGTGTCACCCATTTAGGCTTTCAACTAAAAATCTGCAAGCTAGTTTTATGTTTTCAGTGTTGCTACTCCAAAATACTATTTGATGAGCATGTTATAACTGGCTGTTCCTCTCTCTCTGCCTATTTGCTACCCAACTCCTGGCCTTTCATTGTGCTCTACAATGTCATCAGTACATAATTACTTAGCAGTCACATAGTTCTCATGCAGTGAAGAACTGGAGCTCCGAGCCCATGAAGTGGCATGAAAATTGTATGTGTACATGTATTTTTCTGGGGAGAAGATCCACAGCTTTCACTAGACTTCAGAAGTACTCCTAACTGAAAGGTTAAGATCTGCTGATTGAAGTTTTATATCTACTCTTAAATTCAAAAAAGCAGGTAAGATTTTTACGTTTTCTTTTAATTCCTTGCTTTAAAACAAAACACTACAGCTCGGTATGGTGGTCCACTCCTGTAACAACCCAGCCCTCTGGAGGCTGAGCTAGGAGGACTGCAAATTTGAGGCCAGCCTGGGCTACACTGAGAGTGTAAGGCCCAGCATAGATGACATGGTGAGAGGTTGTCTCAGAAACAAACAAGCCACTAAATTAAGCTGCTCTTTACTTATCCCCAGATCGCTTGGACTAATGGCTTGAGGGGGGAAAAAATTCTCCCCTATGTAAATTTACAATAATATAAATACAATATTGCTAAACATACACTTAATAATTGCACAAATCTAGTGGGTAAAAAATGTTAACTGAAAAACTCTAGGCCAGGTGTGTTGGTACACACCTATAAAACCCCAGCATTTGGAAGGGTGAGGCAGGGGGACTGACAGGAGTTCAAAGGCTAGACTGGAACACATAGCAAGACCCTCCTCAAAAAAACAAAAACAATCTCCAGCAATACAATACGGTAGATAACAAAATCTAAAGATGTGTCTAAGTAACTCAACTGGAACATGGCTGAGAAAAGATTGCTAGAGATAAAGCAATCTAGATTTATTTAGGAAACCTAAATAGCCAAACCCAAACACAGAATGCAGTAAGTCCAGGGCAACTAGAGTACCATTTTAAATTTAAAAGTATCAAGATGAAAAGTTTTCATTCATAGGCCAGGCGTGGCGGTGGGAGGCTAAGACAGGGACTGTCTCGAGTTCAAGGCCAGCCTGGGTTTCATAGTGAGTTTGAGGACAGCCTGGACTGCATAGTGAGACCCTGTCTCAAAAAACAAAAAACAAAAATTCCATTGAAAAATGAATGATATAAGAGGTATACAAAAAACTTTTTTTAGCAAAAGGTTCTTGTTAGCAAAAACTTGTTTTAATTAAGTGCAAGTTAAACCAAAAATTAAGAACATGTATCTAAGGCTTTCCCAAACTCTGAAATTTATACTTATTTCTCTTACTAGATTATAGATATAACATCAAAAGTGAAATATGAAATAAATAATCAAGCGGTAAGCCTCTCTTTAGGTTTCAAAAGGGCCACGACTGGATGGAAATTTTTGTTACACAGTAAAAAATTCATCTTGGTTTTAAATCCTATTGTGAAAACCATGACCATAGTTTTTATTGTATTTTCCTCTATAATCACTGGGAGACATAAAATCAGAGTATCTATATATTCATATTATTTGTTGAGAAGTTCATTAATTGTCAGCTCTAGGAAACAATGCTCTCTCTGAATCGTGGAATACGTGCACTGATGTCTTCAGTGGTAGCTATTTAAGACAATCCTCAGTGGCCGCGGACCGCACTGAGCTTGTTTCTGACGCTAATGAACAGTCCACCCTATCACCTACAGCATGGGGCAGCTACCAGCGTCATTCATAAGACAGCAGCAGTGGGGTCGATGCTGTACTGCTCATGGGCACAGGAGCTGAAAGCAAGGTCAGAGATGGCACAGCAGCTAGAACAATGGAAAACGGCATTGCTAATTTACACATACACAGATGTACAGACACTCAAAATTAATATTGTTCTTTATACTGACTTTAATGAGTTAGCAGTACTTAGCAATTTACTTGCATTCATAATGCTTTTGGTGGAAATGAACTGTATACAAAATGTTTTTCTAAAAATCTGTCCTGTCAGCCAGAATTTATGATGCATGAAAATAACACTGTCAGTAGGTGTGTATGTGTGTGGGGAGTTCGAAATAAATAGCAGTGATTTCTTATTTCTTGTCAAAGTTTCTCTTCCTTCCTAGATTCTAAAATAACTATGAATTTTATCTACAGAAATGACTATATATGAATATGATAAAACAACTGGAATTCTATGCCAATTGATTTTGTTCTTCTCTTAGCTCAAACTGCAAAAGAAATCAGTTGCTTTAATTCTGCCTCCCTTTCACCTTGTATTTTCCTTTGCTGTACAGAAAGAAAACTGAAAGTACTCAGCCGAGGCTCATAATCACCAAGGTAAATATTCACAGATGGGAAAGGGCAAACTGGAACTGCTAGTGTAAGGAAAAACAAGTATCCAGATTGTAAAATAACTTCTTTCTGAGGAAATGAAGACAGCCACCTGTTTTCATAGTGGGAAACAGAGAAAAGAACTCAGAAAGCTTCTTGATGGCAGGAATAAAAACACATCCATAACTATCTCCTTTACAAAAGTCATTTGCCAAAGGCAGAGTGTTTATATTAAAAGGCACATACTTAAAAAACTCAGGTACAAATAATTTTTATTGGGAGAGACGGAAGTCGAGAGAATAAAAAGTCTTAAAAATATTCTCTATTGTAAAAAATTTAAAAATTGCTGGCGGTGGTGGCACATGTCCATAACCCCAGCACTCAGGAGGCTGAGGCAGGGGGATGGTGGCAAGTTTGACACTGGCCTGGGTGACAAAGCTCAAGGCCAGCCTGAACTGCACAGCAAGACCTTGTCTCAAAAAGACAAAACAAAACAAAACAAAACAAACAAACAAAAAATAAAATCAGATAACAATGTCAATGCTTTTTTGGGTATAGATCTTTATGTTTACCTTCCAGGCATGTTTTGGTTTATCGTCCTGGGGGTTAAACCTAGGACTTTCACACTGAGGCACATCCCCAGTTGTTTTTTATTTCACTTAAAGCCAGGGTCTTGCAAAGTTGCTAAAACTGCGTAGGCTGGGCTTGGAATTGCAGTCCTCCTGCCTCAGCCTCTCAGAGTTCTGGATTAAGGCGTACACTACCACCCTGGCTTTCCCCAGACTTCTTCACACAAGGCGACTTCAGTCAACACTTTCCTGCTAAGGGGTACTAAGTGGGTGCTCTGGGAAAAGGTAGGCATCATTACCTTTGTTGCCATAACCAGCTGGTCACAAGTTCCACAGTGGTACAAGTTGTCACGGTCGAAAACTTCCTCTTCCACATACATGCTCCAGAGAGCATCTTCCAAACCAGACACATCTTTGACCGCTACCGTCAGATCTAAGAAGTCTTCCTGAGAGATCCAAGAATATCGGAAACATAATTTGCAGAGGGTTATGAGCACATCACCAACTCAGAGACAGACTGGGGACAATCAAGATATATTTTCCCTAAAACATTGTACATAGAAAATGTAGGTGTCTTGACTAGCAACTGTGAAATTTATAACACTTGATTATCCTGTCTAAATCAAGCTATAACTCAGCTTAAAAAATATTAGAAAACATTTTATAAAGGGAGAACTTTATGAGCTTAGCGTGGATAATTAAGACCCGTTTACTCAGGAAATAAACTGTAATAAAATATATCCTTAAATATATCACACACACATAGTTTTGAGTACTGTTTTAGTCTTTAGAGGTATAACAGCAAAGTCAAAGTTAGATTTTCTAATGTAAACTCTCTTTTTCTTTTGCTACGGTTGGCTTAAGACATACCAAAGGAGTTCTAAGAAAAAAACTATTTTGACCCAGCATAAATGGTATTTCCGTGAAAACAGAATGGCATTTCACAAAAAGGAAGTCTACTAATTCTACCTACCTATATTTGAATGCCACTGTTTATTATAATAAAGCTATTATAATTTGGCATGTTTAAATCACATTTAAGGCCCTTGGTGTGGATGCAACATTATTTTAAGAGACTAAGGAGACTGGAAAACAAGAGTACTAGTTAATTCATGATAAAAATCTTAGTAAAATTAATGTTGTAGTTACAACATATGAAAAGTTAGTATCTATAATGTCTGTGCTTTTATGTATATAGTTTGCAATTTATGAGTTACATTAGAGCTAAGTCAATAATAAAGTAATTCTAAGATATACAGGACATCTTAATTGTCTTCAAACTAGACTAACCAAGAAAGATTTTTTTCATGTTACTAAGAACTGAACACAGGGCCTCACACTGAATTCTATGCCCTCCATACCCTATTCCCCGTTTTAGAGAAGATACGAGTTTCTAAACTGCTCAGATTCAACTTTCCTCTTTAGCTTCCAGCATGCTGGGAGTAAAGGTGTGAACTGTCAACATCTGGTTGACCAAGAAAGTCTCTGTTTGCACAGATAAGGGCCAAGAAGTATTTTTTTTTTAAATCCGTAATTCTTGAGAAATAGATGGGCTTGATGGATACCACTTGTCTAGCATATGTGAGCCTTGGGTTCACTCCTTAACATCAAGAGGAAAAAAAAAAAAGCTAAATACACACAAGTTATATTTCCAACAGCAACACTTTACAGAAAATGGCATTACATTTTTATTCACACAGTCAAATAGAGAAATGTTCTACAACTTCTGCATTAACAAAAGGAAGTTTTTATTAAAAGGTTCAGTGATGAAACCATTAGTGTATAAGACGTATAGAGAACAGTGATTATTATACTTACAAAAATCCAATTTCTAATCAGATTAAATAGGCAACTATTATTACAAAGAACTGAAGATCATAAAAATTAAAACAGGGTTATAATAACTTTATTTATACTAGCTTATATACAGTATATATAAACATAAGCACAAAAAGTACACTTAATAAGCTAAATCCAATATTCAACCACAGAGGTCTGTCAGTTTAACCATTACTCAATGTTCTGTTTTTTACAAACTAATTAATTTTCTTTATAATGTCTGAACCACAACACTAGCTTCTCTCATAAGGCCATAGTCTTCCACTTGTAAGCATCTCCAAAGCCATTACCCAAATATCAGATGTTATGGTTATGCCTAGATGTCTCCCCAAAACCTCATGTGGTCATAGGTGGGGCTCTGAGGAGGTGGCTGGATTAAGGATGTGTGTTGCTGGAACCAAGAATGAGGCTGGGACTGATTCACAAAACGATGCTAGGATTAAGGATGTGAGCACTTCCCAACCTAGGCTGGATAAAATATAAGGGACAGAAAGAGAGCTGCCACTGTCATCACTGGTCACTGGCTCGCTCCCTTCCTGACTTCTGCCTGCCATGAACTTGTCTGTCCTCTACAATTCCCCTTCGTTCTGCCACCTGGCCTTGGAGCCAGCCAACTACGAACTGAAACCGCTACAAATTGTGAGCTATAATAACCCTTTCCTCTGTTGGGTATTTTGTCTCAGCAATGAGAAAAGTAATTAAGACATCAGAATACTAATTAAAAGACTGCTTTAAGGTATTTGCTTCTTTCAGTTTACATGGAGAAATCTGATTCATAACAGATGATTCAGCTGTAGTTAAGATAAACAGTGGATAAACATTTTAATCTGTACCACAGATCATATTTAGTCACACAGATTACAATTTACAATATAATTTAATCCTAAAACACTCTTCCACACTTACCTGCTTTTCACTGATGTTTTTACATTCTTTACAAACAATCTGGTTAACAACTGTTCCGTGATACAGACGATTGATGAGGTCATGTCCAGAGGTCCCAACTAAAGAAGTTTCCAAAGCACTGAAGAGGATTCGATTCAGTTCCTGCACGTCATGTTGTCTCATTTCCTATAAAACAAGTGACACATCAAGGTGCTTATGTGCCAGATTTTATAAAAATGAATTTTAAGAATAATACAAATAAAAACACAAGATTTATCACACCATCCAAGATAACCTTTGAGCAAACATAAGGATTGCTAAGCAAAATCAGCTGAAAACAGGTTAAAAGACCATCACCTACTTTTATTTATACTATAAAATAAAAATATGAATAGGCAGCATATATTTATAACTCAACTTGCCTGACAACTGGAAAGAGCATTTAGTCTTGTGAGGAACAGTGACCATGTCACAAGGAGGACAGGAGGGAGGAGCAGGACAGGTTCAAACTGGTGCTTAAAAGCTGCCACCTCACGAAGTCACAGTGGTTAGGGAACATGATGGGGCAACACTATTAGAGAAGGCCTAGGACTTATGGATGTGAAATATAACCAACAATAACAAGACTAACATGGTGCTACTACAAAAAACTTCAGGAGACTACTCAAAATGGCAGTGCTGAGGATCAGCTACTCAGTTTCTCCAGAACAAAGTGCTGCAACCTGGAAAACCACAGCCCAGAGAAAATCTGAAGGGAATGCAGGGCACATGGGAACCATGAGGGAACTGATAGTGGAAAAGAAGAAAATAGGATTCATTGCTACGGAAGAAATAGCTCATGGCCATAGATCCGAGACCATGCGGTGCAACTACAGCAGCTGTGTGGCTGCCCTGGCAGGTGGCAGAAGCAACTTTGCTCCTCACTAGGAGACTGAGACCTGACCTGGACTGGGAAAGTCTTGTACAGCTGGAGGCAGCAGCGAGAACGTGAAACACCGCTTCCTGAGTGCTTCCCACTGCCAATCGGCTGTTGGTGAGTGAACTAAAAAGGGGCCCTCTGTCGGGGATTTAGCTCAGCAGCACAAGCACTTGCCTGGCAAGTGCAAGGTCATGAGTTTGTCCCCTGGTACCAAAAAAATAAATAAATAAAATAAAATAAAATGGGGCCCAGCACACAGTAGAGAGAAGGAACAGCATCAGGTGGGACAGCAGACTGGGGAGAATTCTGTCAAGAAGTAGGAGCTGGGACTGCCCAGACTCCAGTCCACTGGGGTCCAAAAGCCAGACTTACCCCTAGCTACAGTTGATAGGAAGTAACCCCCTGCTCTACAACCAGTGGCACAAGCAGTCAAGTGGCCTTGACCTGCCACAGGAAAAAGGTGTCCCCCTGTCCTTCACCCAGTGGCACAAGGGCACCACTACCTGCCCTGTGACCAGAGGAGCACACAGTCAATCGGCCTTGGCTGGTGGCAGGACAAGGGCACTATCCCTGCCCTTGACCAACCTGTGAGAGGAGTAAGTGGTGGCGAAGATCAGCCCTGCACCCAGCAGTAATCCTACTGCAGGCTTGGTAGGGTTACTCAGTACAGATTCCAACTCTGACTAGGGAACTAATACAGAACAGGGGGTACCAGAGGAATTTTTTTTTTTTGAAGGGTGGTTGTTTAGGTTTTGACTTTTACTGTTTGTTTTCTCTGTCTTCTTTCTTTCCTCAATGGTCTTTCTCGATTTTCTGATATTTACAAGTCTGATATTTACTGTCTCCAGTTCTTCTGGTTCACCATGATATTCTTTTGCTTTCTCTTTCATTCTTTCTCTCCTTTTCTCTTTTCCAGCTTCCCAAAGTTTGGGTGATTATTCTTTCTCTATCAGCCTTGCTTCCACTATGTTTCTCTTCAGTTATTGCTCTGCTTTGTCCCCTATCCCTAAGTCCCTCTTCCACTGCAGGATAAAATCACTCTACCAAGGGAAAACTCCTGCATACAAGTTCCTGGTTTATGTTGGATGTTGTTATATAATTACAGATCAAGCTCCTATGGTTAGAGACACCAAATTAGCTGTTACCACAGACTGGCTGTGCTTGATGCTACCATTATTGCTAATTTACTACTTCAGCTGAGATGCCGTACTTGTTGTAATCAGTTGTTCGCCCTTGTATGACAACACTGTGATAATCTAGGGCCATAATCATCCCCATAATTCAGTACCAAAGGACTGGGTACTGTACCAAATAGCAACTCCTCATCCCTAATAAAGCAGGAGGACCTTTGGGCAGACACAAAGACCAATAGCCAGCTATACCTAGAAGATATCTTGGAGGAGTGGACAATTCCCAGAGATTTCTCCATACCAGTGATAGAGCTATCTAACATAAGAAAAATACAAACACACACACACATAAAAAATTAAAATTAGAAAAGCAAAAAAAAAGAAAATGACATGATGCAGAAACAAGATGAAATCCCAGGCTTCCAGTCCACTCAGAACAATTCCAGAGGATAATGAGGAACTCAGAAATCACCCACCTGAATCTTTTGGAATGACAGCGGCAGGAAAAAAAAAATGTATGTATATATACATGAGGCTATAGAGGAAAGCAGAACAGAAGTAACTTCACATGTTAAAAAAGAAATGTCAGCCATAATGAAGGACTTGCCCAGCAAATCTAGAATAGACACCGATAAAACAGTAGAAGAGCATACAAAATAATGGAAACCATGAATGCCCAATATAGCAAAGAAATGGAATCCATGAAACAGATTCAAACAAATATCCAGGAAATTAAAAATTCCACTGAAAGTTTGCAAAACTGTATTAAAGAAAGTGAAGGCAGACTATCAGACCTAGAAGACAGAATTGTAGTTAACTATCATGAAAAGAAAGATCTACAAAGAATAGCAAGGGAGGGACTATGAAAAAGACAATCCAACAACCGCAAGATGTGGCAAAGAACAACAAAAGGTTGACTAGAGTCAAGGAAAAAGAAGGAGCCAGCACAAATGACAGAAAAGACCTGTTCACAGAAGTACTAGCAGGAAACTTCCCAAGCATGGAAAAACAATGTGACATACCGATAAGTGAGGCACACAGGAAATTCCACTCCAGAATACTTCCTAAAGCAAAGCCAAGGTGTGCACTACCCTTGAGAAGCAGGGACAAGGAGGAAGAAGAGCTAGGATGGAGAAATCAGGAGGGCAGTGGTCCCAGGAAGCAGGAAAACCTGGGGTTCCAAGGAGGGTGGTGAGTGCTCCTGAGCTCAACCAGCTAACGCCAGACAGGAGTCTCCTGGCCTTGGCACATGGATGTCATTGTTGACTCTGCTGTGAAAAGCAGAAAGGAGGCAGAGGCACAAATGCAGGCTGCAGAAGTAGAGGAGGTGGGGGAGGAGAGTAGAAACTGTTTCATGTGGTGAGCTGCAAATAAAGAAGATGAAAGCTAGAGCAAGGTGTGGGGTTTGGGGTCTTTTTTTTATATTTCCTTTAAAATATAAGACATGCAGCTAGGTGTGGTGGTGCACATTTGTGATCCCAGCACTAGGGAAGGCAGCCTGCAAGACCCTGTCTCAAAAAAACAACAACAAAAAAAAAAAAAAAAAAAAAAAAAAGAGAGAGACAGAGACAGAGACAGAGAGAGACAGAGAGAGATGGAGAGCCTCAGGTGGAGTGGTAATTGCCAGCAAAGTCTCCCCTAAATCCAGAATCAAGACATTAGAAAATAAGAATGTGTAGCCAGGCATACTGGCGCACGACTTTAATCCCAGCACTTGGAAGGCTGAGGCAGGAGGATCGTTGTGAGTTTTGAGACCAGCCTGGGCTACAAAGTGAGTTCAAGGCCAGCCTGAACTGCATAGTGAGACCCTGTCTCAAAAAATAGGGCCAAGGATTTAGCTCAGTGGCCAGGCATGAGGTTGTGAATTCAATCCCCAGTACCCAAAAAAAAAAAAAAAAAGGAAAAGAAAAATAACATGTGACAAAGAAAGAAAGTAGATTGTCAGGAATAGAGAATTAACAGGAAAATCAGAGGCTACAGGAGAATTTGGAGATACTCTGCAATGCAGACCAAAAGAAAAAGAAACAATCTGGACTCTTCCTGGCAAGTGGTTGGTGGGGAGGGGAAGCCATTTCCCCAGAACCAAGCTTAAGTGCCCAGGGCAGGGAGACCCAGGGAGAAATGGCTGCTGTGAACTGCAAAAGCAGCATGGCATTTTGCTCCAATGGGATGCCTTCCACACAGCAGGCAACAGCCAGAGAGGGAATAATCTCTCATAACAGCCTCAAGAAAAATGAAAATCTCTCCAAGAAGTTAAAGACCTTTGCAGTGAGAATTACAGCACTCTGAGAAAGGACACCAAGGTGGCCATCAGAAAAGGGAAAGAGGTTCCCTGTTTCAGGACAGGCAGTACTAAGGCAGTCACAATGAGGCAGGTTAGGGTGGGGCAAACCAGCAGAGCACATGGGTGTGCAAGACATGTGCAGAAAGAGAGTTCCAATCAGAAAGTGCTATTTTTGACTCTTCTCATGAGAATTCAAGCAGGATTTGGACAGGACAGTTTAGACCTGATGCCAGGGATACAAAAGGCAGCCACCGTAAAGTTCTTGGTCGCTGAGTGGTCTCTTTTGCAATGGTCTGCCCTTGCCCTGTACAGCGTACTTCTTTAATTGACATGCACTCACTCTGCAGAGAATGTCTCTTTTCCTACCTTTAATAAATGGCTTTTCCTACCTTTAATAAAATAGGCTGAGTGTGGTGGTGCATGCCTGTAGTCCCAGCACTTGGGAGGCCGAGGCAGGAGAATTTCTGTGAGTTTGAAGCCAGCCTGGGTTACAAAGTGAGTTCAAGGATAGTCTGAACTGCACAGTGAGACCCTGGCTCAAAAAGCCAAAAAAAAAAAAAAAAAAAAAAAAGAAAGAAAAGTAAAATCTTGCTACTTTTAAGTTTGTTTTGTCCAATTTTTTCTTCAGGACAAGAAGAACCCAGAAAGACTCTCTAGGACTCCCCAGCACTCCAGAACCCAGTAACAAAAATGGTCTTAATTCCAAAATTGATATAGATTTAATGCAATTCCAAATAAAATACCAATCGCCTTCCTCACAAAACTACAGAACAATCTTAAAATGCATACGGAACCAGAGGAGACCTAGAATAATGAAGTCAATCCTGGGCAACAAGAACAAGGAATCACAATCCCTGGACTTCATGTTATAGTACAAAGCTACAGTGACAAGAACAGCTTGGTACTGGCAAAAACAAACAAACAAATGAACAAACCAACCAACCAATATGTGGATCAATGGAATAGAACAGAGGATGCAGAAATAACTCCAAGCACTTTCAGCTACCTGAGTTTTGACAAAGGGGCCAATGACTTCCGCTGGAGGAAAGAGCCTTTTTAACAAATGGTGCTGGGAAAACTAGCAATCCACATGCAGAAGACTGAAACTAGACCCATTAACTCTCATCATCTATTCAACTAAAATCAAAATGGATTTAAGTTCTAAATATTAAAACAGAAACACAATTTGCTAGAAAATAAAACAGGTAAAATTCTTGAAGACACAGGAGTATGCAAGGACTTTTTGAACAGAGCCCCAATTTAACAAGAAATAATACTGAGAACCAACAAATGGGATTATATAAAATTAAAAAGCTTCTGCACAGCAAAGGAAACCAATAAAGAGACAAACTACACAACAGGAAAAAGTTTTTTGCTAGCTATTCTTTGGACAGAAGACTAATATCTAGACTATATAAAGAACTAAAAAAGAAAAAAAAATTAGACTTCCTCAAAATAAAAGACCCAGTTCAAAAAATGGGCAACTGAAATGAACACACAGTTCTCAGCAGAAATACAACTGGCTAATAAATAAATGAAAAAATGTTCAAAATCTCTAGCCATTAGAGAAATACAAATTAAAACAACACCAAGATTTCACTTTATTCCAGAAAGAATGGCTATCATTAAGAAATCAGATAACAAAGAATGCTTGTGAGGATCTGGGAGGAAAAAAGGGATCCTCTTTCACTGTTGGTAGGAATGTAAACTACTACAACCATTACGGAAATTGGTATGGAGTTACCTCAAAAATCTAAACCAAATTCCATTTGACTCAGATATTTTCCCCTTAGGTGTCTTTCTGAAAGAATTAAAGACATCATATTACAGTGATGTATGCATACCCATGTTTATAGAAGCACGAGCCATAACTGCTAAGTCTTGGAAGCTGCCTGTATGTCCGTCAATGGATGGATGGATAAAGAAAGTGTGGTATTTATATACACAATGAAGTACTATTCTTTCATAAAGAAAGATAAACCTGAGTCATTTGTAGGAAAAATAGATACACCTTGCGATCATATGTTAAGTGAAATAAGTCAGGTACTTTATATGAAAACATTGATAGTTTTTCAAAACATAAAGAGCAAAACAAAAGGAAAACAATTCTGTGATAGTTCCCTGTACTTGGCTTTGTAGGAATACTTCTGTTCCCTAGAGTGGA
This sequence comes from Dasyprocta punctata, assembly GCA_004363535.1. Classification (NCBI taxonomy): domain Eukaryota; kingdom Metazoa; phylum Chordata; class Mammalia; order Rodentia; family Dasyproctidae; genus Dasyprocta; species Dasyprocta punctata. The sequence continues at coordinate 19,543 of RJWM01000563.1, read as the reverse complement.
AGACCTGGATTTATTTGAATTGATACAGCTAATAGCTCACCAATAGTGAAAATAAGCAGCTTTATTCATTGCTGATAAATGTTTAGAGTGTATACAGTGGAGTACTTTCTAGGATACACACAGAAAAATGAGAGAAAACCCCCACACAATAGGGTAAAAGAAGAAAAAGAAGTCAGGGGTGAGTCAGGATAGGGAAAATGGAAAGACCTGCCAAAAATGGCTTTACTACTCTGACTGAAGTGAATGTTCCAATAAGAACACCCAGATTCAAAGACAAAGCATGTCACCCAGGCAGATGGCATTTAGAAAAAAAAAATACTTATTAGTTTATCCTTTATTGCTAGTCAGAGACTGAAAGGCTGATCAGCCGTTTGCCATATAAATGGTAAGGAATTTCCATGTAATAGAAGTTATATCTCAATCAGATTATACAAAAACGCTTAGGGTAGAAAATGCAAAAATCAGCTCCTGCACTTAACACTTCCTCAACCCCAAATCACAGGCAGCCATAAAAAACTCTATATTTAAAAATATACTTTTAGCTGGGTATGATGATGTACACTGATAATCCCAGCATGCAGGAAGCCGAGGCAGGTAGATTGCCACGAGTTCAAGGCCTAGGCTACATAGTTCAAGCCAGTCTGACTACATAATGTGACCCTGCCTCAAAATCAAACAAAACATACAATAACAACCATCCGTCCGTCTGTCCGTCCGTCCATCTATCTATACTTTTGCCATGTAATTATTTAAAGTGAGAAGGAGACAGTCAATGTGTTGAGACTCTCAGACAAAATGAAAAGAAGTCAGGTAACATCCTAAACCCTCTTCTATTGCCCATAGCATCCTTCGTACCTCATTGCTGGTCCACCCAAAGCTGTCAGTGAGGTCGGCTGTGGATGCAGCTTCCTGGTCTAAGAGTAGAAGCTGAGCAAACAGGCGCTGCAACTGCAAAGGAATGATTCGAACCTGGACGAGAAACAATGCGTTTGTAAATGAACCCTTGAAAGTGCCAAGTGAGGCTTTTTAAAAGATTTGTGTATTAGTTTTCATGTATCTTCTACTTCATTTAGATGAAAGTCTGTAAATCTCTTCTTAAAAAGGGAGCACTGAGATTGAGTTTTTTGAAAAGTCTAATTCAATGCAAGAAGTGTCAGTTATCTAGTCTCCTACCTTGTCATAGTTCAGACCAACATTTAAAACTCAAATAGACCCTAATAACCCACTGAAATGATCACAGGATGCAGTTAGACTCCCTAGTAGTTAATTTTTTCTCTAAAAATATTTTCACTACAGATAAGAGTCCTACAGAAAAATGTAGGAATTTTCTTCTAAGCACAAGATCTCATTGTGGAGTCGGGCCTTTTCACAGAGCCAGCTGCGCCCTGCCTCACTCTCTCTCCTGGCTCCAGGCCTGTCCTGTTCCTGCCTTACTCAGGACGATGAGGGTGGGGATGAACAATGCCTCTCAGGATCTGATTTGCAGGCCAGGCTTTTAATAACTGACAGGGAGGATAAGCATTTAGAAACTGTGATGCTAATTTTACATTCCCCTGACACTTCAGAATATATAATAAAAGCACTGAGCTGCAACAGATTGGGAAGCAAAAAACAGGCAAAAACTGGTCCTTTGCCATACAGTGGTTTCAGAAGTACTGGGCTGCATCATGAAATACTGTGAAGAACAGATTTGAGCCTGAAAATGATGAGATTTCTGAATTAGAGTTAATTGGCTTGAATGTGATTAGAGCTGCACTTTAAACATAATTTCACCATAGTAATATACAAACTAATGAACCAACTCCTTACTCAATGTATTTCTAGAATACCAAACTGGAAGTGTGGGTCTCTATGAGCTCGCCCCAATTCTGTACTATTGTAAATTAAACAAATATTACGTTTTGTAGGCTAGCGTGGATGGCTTACAAGTATCACCATCAGAAGAATAAACATAGAATGAGATGTGTTCATAAAACAGTAGCAGCATGTTTGGATAAGTAATTCTTTTTCGAAGCAAAATTTCATTGTTAACATTGCGAGGTTACTTTACGAAAACATTTGGTAATAAATAAAATTACTGTCTCCTATGAATTAGGAACTTAGTTCCTTCCTTAAAAAAATCTTAATTATTTCCCAAACAACCCATGAATTACAGATGTAATACCTTTGCATCAGGTTTATCCTTATCTTCTAAAGAACCAAGCTCTTCCGGACCAAGAGAAAATAAAGCTTCTAAACAAAAAAGTAGAATCAGAGATGTAAATGACACGGATTCATTTCAACTGTTTAGAAAGCCAAGACCACCATTAAGCAAAATTAAAGATTCAAAAATACGACTGTGAGAATATTTACACGCTTAATCTACACATGTTGCTTTCTTGTAACATTTTTAATCTGTGGAATGTCACAAAATAAAAGTGGCTAAGGTTTCAGCATGGGAAATCCATAAAAGGGAAATGATCATTAGTTTATGCATATGAATCTATGAATAGCAACATCAAAACTCTTCGATTGCTTCCCATTGCCTTTGGCAGTGGGACCCACAATTCATGAGGAATTAGGAAATACGAAAGTATTACAGGTGTGCATTTTAACACACGTGAGACTACCAACCAGCATTTCATGGAAAGGACAACCTTTTACCTTGCAATTGTGCCCTTTTTTTTTCTGGTGTGAAAAATCTCCTCTGTGGTGAAGTTAATAACAAACAGATGGTAGAGCTCTTACTCCCATGAAAAGCTGGCAACATTGTGCCAGTCTCCAGAAATTTTTTTATAATCCAACATGTGGGTTCATCAGTCAATGTGGCACATCTAGCTGGGGATGGTGGCACACGTCTATAATCCCAGCACTTGGGAGGCTGAGGTACAGGGAATGTTGAGAGTTCGAGACCAGCTTGGGTTACACAGTGAGTTCAGGGCTAGCCTGAACTATATAGCAAGACCCTGTCTTAAAAACCAACCCCCTCTCACCCCCCAAAAACACTCAAAAAGCACATCTGAATTTTTCTGGGGACATGTGTAACGTGTGTGTATTCCTGACTTTGATACACTCCATGGAGAAAAGGAGAGGATGGGTGTGTCTCTTAGTTGAAAATCACCACTGCTCTAGCAGTTATTGTAACCAATGTTCAATTCCTGGCAAAGTGCTAAGACTGGGTAAAAATGAACTCCGGAGCTATAGGTTAGAGTGCAAAACTGTGCAAGGACTTTATAACCATCTCCCAGGTGCAGAGGACCAAACCCACAAACAAATACACTCTAGCCATACTCCTTAAAATATATTCCCCCAAACTCCGATATTTTTCTCTCCCAGTGTTTTGCCTGTCTTTACCCTTTCCAAATCACAACTTTTCTTCAGCCAGCATCAGGTCAGGATCATGCTGAGTCACACAGGAGTACACATTCCACAGTACGATGTGGTTCGCCACATGCCTGGCCATGCAAGAGGAAGCTGGTCTGTGGCTCTTTGCCCTACTCCCTCAGTGTCTTCCTCAGGCTATTCTTCAAGTTGTGCTTTAACTTTAATCACGTTAAAATCTGAAAAAGTTTATTTCCTCTTAGGAATCTGTTTATTGATGTTGAAATTCCTCAAAGTGGAATTACTGATTGTATCAAGGAGATAAGTTTTATGGAGATGACAGTCAAGGATGAGATGTACTAATGTTAAATCCCACATATAGCAGAATGCATTAGAATGGCCCTGAGGAGACAATGGTAAGTATCTATTATATCTCTGAAGGAAGAAGTCTTCCTAAGCTTAGAAGCAATGAAAGACACCAGTTTGATAATCTGGGTGGTGATGGGAAGGGCATGTGGCACTCAGATGTAGCATGAGTCACAGCTGTCCTCAGAATAAAGACAGTGTAAGCCATGTAAAGCTGAAGGTCAAGTACTGCTCACATTGCATTCAAAAGCACACGGACACTAAGACTGCTGTGGAGGGAGCTGCTCTGCAGAAATGGGAATGGGTCAAACATGCAGAGAAACGGGGAGGAAATTAAGGGTCCAGTGAAGTCAGACTGGCTTCTGGCAGCTGGTTTCTGGGAGAGTTCTCTTAATCTCACAACAATTCTTTTTAAATGTGGCTAATCTGAGTTCCTGTTTTTGGTACACAGTCCCTTACCAACAATCCTGAGGTCTTTGGAATTCAAAAGTTTTAGATTTCAGAAAGATAATGTAAAAGTGTTAGATCGCGCATCACGTTGTCAGGCTGAACAAGTTCAGGTCAGATCAGGTAAAGGTCCTGGCTTTCTGGATTTCTCGAAATGCAGATAAACAATTTTTGGATGTGTGTAAGTACTCCAAAAGTCAGGAGGCAGTTATTTCAGTAATCCTAGCCTAGGTGTTTGTTACTTAGCAGGAAGTTTTAAGCTAAAAAAAATACAAATAATGTAACAATAATTAAGCCTGGTATTCATGAAAGAATTGTCTTTGTTGTATTTCAAATTATAGGAATTAGAAGAGAAATATATTGCCTTATTTTAAATTGTTATTAAACACCGCTATAATCATACGGAATATATTTAAAATAATTTAAGCTTCACATTTCTTTGCAGAAAAGATCACCAATTTATGTCTTACATTTGTAACAATAAACACTGTGGAATACATATTCAAGATACTTTGTCTATTTGTGATTTGTAACATTGATTTACATGTAGAGTTGACTGGTACATATTACTATTCAAATGCATGTAACATAGCATACCTCTGAATTCAGGTGTAAAATGAAGAGTCTGAAGAAGGGAATTGAGATAACATGTTCCACCCTGATTTCTGATTCCACTCAAATTGGTGAATTCTCTAGGAGCAGGAGGCTCCAAAGGTTTAGCCTTTAGTTTCTTCCCTTTTCCATACTGATTATTTGGCACACTGGAATAATCTTCTTCAAATAGGTCCCCAAACATTGTGAAACTAAATACCACCCTTTAAAACAAAAGATGTTATATAAATATAAATGCTTTTAGGTTTTTAAAATATTTTCCCAAATCTTCCTTATACTTGGAAATATCTTTTGTAAACTGTTCTTTAGACAATACATGAAGTACAGTAGTTTGTTTTGGAGGCATCAAGATCTGAATTTTTTCATCCCTACCAGTTACCATCCTAACTAAGCTGTGTGATCCTAGGCAAATTAACTATTTTCTTATAGGTAAAAGTGATACCACACGTCTCACAGAATCAGTCAACATAATAACAGTCAACATAATAACAGAAAGGCACTTGCTGGAGTTGGTGGCACACACCTGTAATCTCAGCATGCTTCGGAGGCTGAGGCAGGAGGATCGTGTGAGTTCCAGGCCAGCCTGGGCTACACAGTGAGTTCAAGACTAGACTTCACTACATGCCAAAACCCTGTCTCAAAAACAAAATCACAGAAAAACCACTCAAAAGAAAGGCACTTATATGCAAGGTTTGGCCCACAGTAAGTGACAGACTATAAAAGGGGATGTTTACATCACTAATAAAAAAGAAATCCTAGCATAAACCCTAACCCACTGATGGGGTGGTAAAACCAATGGTAGATTCCAAGAGTGGACAGAGGTCTTGGGATCATCACTCACTAAAATCTCTGCTTCTCAACCACATGTACCTGGTACTAGATTACGATATTTAAGTGAATTAAATAGATCAAACTAATCTTTAGTGCAGTTTAGTACACTGTTCCCAAACTGCAGAGCCTGGAAGAGGTTCCTTGAGGAGGAAAGACTCGCGGCTGTAACGCTGGGGCTCTGGGGATCGAGTGTGACAAGTGTCACGCGGCGATGAGAAACACGAAGCCCCGCGCGCAGTCTGTCAGCGACAGGAAGCGCTGAGAAGTAAGTATTTCCAACTTATTCCTCAGACGAAAGGCACAAGAAATGCAACTCGAGTCTGGCCTCGAGCTCAGGGTCCGGAATCCCGTCTTCTTCACTCCGCGGCCGAGGGCCGGGGCCCTCAGCCCACCAAACCGCCCCCCAGACCCGGGGAGAGCTGAACTGGAGACCCAGGCAGCCCGAGGCCATCGACTGCTCCGACAGGCCCGGGCTACCCTGCGCCTCGCCCTCGAGGGCCGCACCGCCAGCGCCGTCCTGACGCTTCCCTCGTCCTCCCGAAATCTCCCGCCGTCGCCCCCACTTACTGCCTAAAGCCCAGAACCCCGCCCCGGCCAAAACGCAAAGTGGAGGGACGCGCCCCAAGTGGGAACCGCCATGTCGACGCTGGCGGGACTGGGAAAACGCTTTCCGGAGCGCAGATTGTGCTTCCCAGGGTGCCCTGCGGCAGCGCCGGCCTAGCGCGCGGGGTCTTATGGGCAATGTAGTTCCTGGGGTAGGTGGGCGTTCTGTCGCCTTCTGGAGGTGCTAGTTCATGATGTTTGCTGTTCACAATCCATGCTACCTGGATTGCTTATCCAGAGGTTGCTTGTCTTAGGGATGGCTGATTTCCAAGCAGCTCTGAGCAGGATTTAAAATTAACTAATTGGCTTTCTGTGTTTACCTGTGAGCCTGTCCTAGGCCTAGGCCCCTTGCCTGGTGATGGGAGCTGATACATAGTAAGTGAACCTCTATGAATCACTGGTCCTGACTGAGGCCTGTAGCGGCCTGTGAGGCCAGAGATACCTCAAAGGGCAAGATAAGGCCACAGCTGAGGACACCTGGCTCCAACCCAGTTAGTAGACAGAGACTGCAGCTGCAGACATCTCACTCCTGCAGGTGTCTCCCATCATAAATGTCATCATGGAGATAAGATGGTTCTCCTTAATTGGCATTATTTACTACTTGGAGAAGTCCTTGAAGTGACTCCCAAAGTCCTGCTCATTTCCCGTGCTTCCCTCAGTATCCCCTCTCTTTGTTTGTAATGGAAATAAATACGGGCTGCCCAGAGAAGCTCTTGTCTGAGCCCTTGCCATAGCCTCAGAGTCAAGAACTCTGCAGTTTTGATCCTCCTGGAGCCTTAAAATCATACCACTTGTCTCATTTATTTAAGCTTTCACTGTACACTCGTTCAGGAGATTGGGGATCTAGGCCAGGTTCCCGATAATTTCTGATTCACCTAATCATGTTTTCCCAAGTGCCTTAAAGACATTTTTCCAAGTGTGTTTCCAGTACAAACTCAAAAATTCCATATTGTCCTGAACCTTTGTACCTTCCTGGATGTTTATTTCATCACCACTAGTGTGAGAAGCATATATAACAATTTACAAAAACAATGTGTTATGTACATGTACCACATTCCCCAGGATGAATGTAATAGCATATTACAAACATATACTAATAAAAAAATGGTAAAAAAAAAAGTGCAGTAAAACAAAATTCCCATCCCAACTTTGAAAATTATTACATGTAATTAAGTTGGGTGTAATTAAAAAGTTAAAGAGTTTTCTATGTAAAAAACAATAAAGTTTTTAAGATATTAAAATGCTCTTGAACAAAAAGCTTAAATAAAAACAAAGGTTTCATTTTGGTATTTTATTGTCTCTTTGAGACAGGATCTCACTATGCAGTTCAGGCTGGCCTTGAACTCTGTGTTGGAACAGTTGAAGCTGAATACATGTGTGGGGCTGTGGCATGGCCTGGGCATGGCTGAACTGAGGACACCTGGAGACTTTCTCCTAGGATAGTTCTCCTTAATTCACATCATCTGTTGCTTGGAGGGGTCCTTGAACCCCTCCCAAAGTCTAACACCTTCCTTGTTTGAATACTGAATAAATACGGCCCGCCTAGAGACATTGTCTGTCTCAGTCACCAGAGTTAAGAATTCTGCACCAAGTTTTGGTTCTCCTGGAGCCCTAAAGATCATACCATTTGTCTCATTTTTTGGGGCCTTTGCTGTGCACTTGTTTAGGAGATTGGGGGTCTAGGCACAGACCCCGATAACTTTGTAGCTGCGGCTGGTCTCGAACTCACAATGATCCTCCTGCCTCAGCTTCCTGAGGGTTGGGATTACAGGTGTGTGTCACCATGCCTGGCTGGTTTTGTGTTTTATCAAAATAATTTCTTGTGTTTTCTGCTGTTAGGCTATTGATTACTTAAAACAGAATTTAAAAAAATGAAAAAACCCCAGAACTTTAAGAGCTAATATTCATTAAAAGATTAACTTGTTATAAAAAATTTTTGGATTATCAGTTTATAGCTGATTAAATAAGCAACTATTATTTTAGGTTATAGCATACTATATATATCTGTGACTAAAGAAAGGAATACATCTGAGGATAAAATATGCTGGTAGCCTGAGCTTTGATATTTAAAGGTTTATAGTGTTAAAATTACATAAGGTCAATGCATGTAAAGTAGCCAACAAGTGCTCCCTTTTATACTCTATTTATGGTCATTAACACTATTTTCTAAATTTCTAGGAGGTCTAAAGTTGTCATTGCTGTTATACTATATTAACCTGTTAAAGCAGTATAACATTTTCCCCAAAATAAAAGATAGTATATGTAAAAGATTTCTATATAGCTGTAATTTTACTCATTGATAACTTGTTAGCATATAAAATATATTTATGCTCCTCAGAAGTACAAGCCTTCGAAAATACAAATTTTATGTTGACATCCTATTGATGGTTTCCAGACTAAACCTGTTTGTAATAATAGGCTTTTTTCCCACCACTCTGATGTTTATGTGTTCTCTATTTTATTAAATAATAAGATGGACCTAAAACACCATATATTGCAAGGAGTGATGCTAACAGTTAAAGACTGGGTGTTAGTTACCAATAAAGTGCATCTGTAGGCTGGCACATTCTGCATAGATAATTTAATTAAAAACCACACCAAATCTAGATAAATTTATGTAATTTAATATTTTATATTAATATTTTATAATTGGATTATGGTAATCTATTAAATTATTTTACACTAAAATAGACTTTTTAAATGTACTTTAGAGGTACAATAAAAGGTTCTGGTACAATAATATCATCATAATTGTTACTTTAAAATGGTATGTTTACTCTGGTTATTTATTTTGCATTTTACTTGAAAAACTTTATAACTGTTAGACTGATCTTTTGCAGGAATATGATTCTGAAAACAACTTAATCAGTAGGTTAAGATGATAGGTCATCACCTTGAGGACAGATGGAAAAATGACTGATTCCTAATGAGTTAGGATAGAAGAAGTAAAATATAGGTAGAAAGGCAACAGGGAAATTATAACTAGAAATATTATACTTTTCAGAAGACAGCAATTTCTGAGACCCAGTCAAAATTACCCAAAGCAATCTGTATCAGCATTCCCTTGATTAAATTTTGGCTCCTGGCCGGGCGTGGTGGCGCACGCCTTTAATCCCAGCACTCGGGAGGCTGAGGTAGGCGGAGCGTTGTGAGTTCGAGGCCGGCCTGGGCTACAACACGAGCGCAAGGCCGGCCTGAGCTGCATAGTGCGACCCTGCCTCAAAAAACCAGGGCCGGGAGTTTGGCTCAGCAGCTTAAGTGCCTGTCTGGCAGGTGCGCTGCTGTGAGTTCAATCCCCGGTGCCGCAAAAAAAAAAAAAAAAAAAAAATTTTGGCTCCTGTATTTCCAGACTATCACACCCAGAATTCTTCAGGAATACTGAAAATCAATAAATTGCCTTAATTGAGAAAGTAAAGAGCAGAAATGTGATCCTAAGACAAATGAACAGGTTGACAGAATCCAAAGAATGTTTAAATTGCCAATTTAAAAAATCTGGGCCCATGCATGTTAAATGGGATCAAGTCCTTGGGGAGGAGGGATGGAGTTGGGCCACTTTTTTCTGGAATTTCCATTCCTTCAGTAGAAGCATAATTGCTCCCCCTCTGTCTCTCTTAATGGCCTGAACTGTTTCATTGAGTGTGTACTTTTGCATTTCTGCCTAATAAAAACCCTTCCTATGCCTCTTACTGACTAGTTCTCAAAATTCTCCTTCCACAATGAGAGTCAGTGAACTTGCCAACCTAGCCTGAGAGTATGGTGGGCTAGGTTTCTGTCATCAGCTTTGGGAACTTCTTATTGTGTCCGGTGACATTTTCTCTTGGTCAGCCAGCCAAGAGCTAAATGAGGCATCAGAACCACAACTTTAGGAAGCCCAGTCAAAGGCTTTTCACTTTTTTTCTTACTTTCTTCCCACGACCTCTTGTCCTCTGAAGTGCAACTTATTTCTTTTCAGCAGTTAGAGGATCCCAAGTCCCTAGAAAATGAAAAGTACTTGTGAACAAGAAAGGAAAGTGGAGAGTGGCCACTGATACAGTTAGTTGGATGAGAACTGAATGATTATGTATTCTCAAGGTGTGAATCTCTGTGCCTAGCGAGTGCTCAGTAAATCTGCGAGGAGCAATCAGCTACCTAGATGTTCTCCAGACTACAAATGACAAGGTCTTTCGAGAGCCTTGTTATGAAACAGTTTGACTCTCTCCCACTGGTGAAGAATAAAATAGCAACTGCCCCAAAATGTTCTTAGAACAAAACTTTCGCAGTCATTTCAATTATTTTGCCCAATGAAGTACAAGAATACTTTGCACAGCACCACAGTAGTACTGTTTATACATTGTGTCAACTTGAGAAGTCTAGAAGCTTAATTAAGTAAGGCAGCAGCTCTACATGCTGAAGTGTAGAGCACAAGCAGTTACCTGTTCGTTATGTCAATTTGGGAAGGTCAGAAGTTTAACTGAGAGACTCAGCAGGGAGCCAAGGTTCTTAATTTATAAATATCCTCAGCCTGTGCAAAGGAGGGCAAGGAGATTTGTGAATGCTACACCCACCCTGGTGGGGGGTGTCCTGTGTACAATATAAGGGAGAAAAAGAGGCTTGCTCTTGCCCGTTTTACTCTGGCTGCTTTTGCTGGGCTGCTGCCTTGAAGTGTTGCCTCAGTGCTAGGCCACCCTGCCTTGGCGCCAGCTGATTATGGACTGAAACCTCCAAAAACTGTAAGATAAATAAACCTTTCCTTCCCTAATTTCGGGTGTCAGGTGTTTTGTTGCAGCAACAAGTGAAAAGTAACTAAGACAGTTGTACATTATGTTTCTCATTCAGTTTTGAAAATCTAGAGTACTTGCACATTCTGAAGTATACCTTTGCCACCAGAGTAGTACTGTAACTACAATGTAACCAATTGCTTTTACAAATAAATACACTTGCAATGCCTTTAAATGCATTTTCACCAGTAAGTTGTCATATGCTCTTATATCATGTTCACTTATGCTTAAATTAAAGAAAATATATTATTCTTTTGGAAACATTAGAGATCTGTCATTCCTGCACTGTACAGGGCAGATACACATTTTTACTTCATCAGAAGCACCTGATTATCTACAGCTAATTTACAGTAAGAGGGCACACTCAATGGGAAATAACTATAGCTACTTTATTTTTGGAAGGTAAACCAATTATATTCGAAAGCTTGACAATACTGGAATTAAGCACCTGCTCTAATATCTCTTAAATCTCTCATAGTCAAACAAACTAAGCAGTCAACATTTATAACTGATTTTCTAAATGAATGAATGATTTGGAAGGCAACACCTCCCCCTAATAATGGCCAAAGGAGGGAGAGTAGTGGAAAGTGACAGGGCTATATGGCTGTGTGGTTTTTGCCAGCACCTTTAAACAGGTAGTGCTTCTTTGAAACAGATGGCAGTTATTTGTGAACAGGTGTGCCAAGTGGGAGGGTCTGTGTGCCACGGATATGGCTCTGGGACTGGTGGGACTGCAGGGGGCGGTGTTGCTTCAGCTACCATCAGGGACCCAGAGCCAGGTCAGGCATCCAGGCATTCCTGCCTGGTAATCTCAGGTGTGTGGGGATCGTGGTTTCCTGTAAAACAGCGCTGCCTGTTCCCCAAGCGAAATGGGAGTGCTGACTACGGCTCCCACCCTTTCTCCAACGGTCTCCTTCTGGGGATATACTTGGTTCAGCCCTTACCCTGCCCTGGGATACAGATGCTCCAGCCCTTAAAGGGACTACCTTCCTTGGGGCACTGTGGGACGCTGAGGGTTGCCCCCACCCAGGCTGCGCTGTTTTCCAGCCCGGGGAGACACTCACTGGCTCAGCCTGGCTCTGTGGCACTGAGACTTGAATTAAGCCTGCAGCCATGGGGGGACCTCGCGTTGCCCTCTTCTGGCTGCTGGTGGGAGTAGGCAGAAAGGGTGGAATCCCAGCTTCTGCTGATTTTTACAAGCGTTTAGCTCCCTGAATCTCCCTGACCTCCTAGGAGAGAAGGGACATCAAAGGGATTGGAGATGGAGAGAGGCAACATGAAAAAAAAATCAAAACCAGTTCTTAGTCCATCAACTTTAGTAGGGGAGGGGGAGAGAGACACTGTGCCCAGAGTTTTACCTTGTCTTGGCTCCATTTGTTACCTGCTGACTGGCTCACCAAATGTGTTACGAGATGTTATAGTGAGGAACTGGTCCTTTCCAGACCTTTTACTGACCCATTCAAGGAATTGGATGGGAACATTTGGTGAATATGAAAATTTAAGATTTACTGATTTATTTTAGGGGAAAAGAAGAAACAAAAAGGAGAAAGAGAAGTACAAAAGAAATGTTCAAGGAAAAAAGGTGCTCTGAAGGAAGAAAAGAAGATATATCCTGCATACAGGATGGGCCACTGCAGGAACAAAAGGGTAGTGGTGGTGAAGTCGATGACTGCCTTTTGTATCTTCTTTCCGATGTCAGATACAGGATTTCCCAGCAAAATCGGCCTGATCACATGCCAGAAGATTGGTATCAGGTGCAAGGCTCCATCTGCTCTCCTGTCAGAAGATTCATACCAGGTGCCAGACTCTGGAGATGCTGTTCTGAGCTCATGTCTCCTTGGTTAGCAAGTCTCTGCAATTGACAGGTCATGCCCAATTGCCTAGCCACATTTCCATGCCCCTACTCTCCTTCCTCAGTTTCATTCTTTGTCACTGAGGGACATGACCCCAGTGTTTTGGTAATGGGACAGCCATACTAACCTTGGAGTATCTATTTCTTGACTTATTTTCTGCAAGATAAAGCATATTCCTTCATTTAAGTCACTTAGGCCTCTTTTGCTAGGCTATTCATAGATGACTGTAATTCCCAAATGGTATACAAGCAATGCCCTTGAGGAACTCAGAGTAGAGAAGAGTGAAATATAAAAAATAAAAATATAGTGAGGTGTCACTAATGTGATATTCCTTCTTTGCATGCATAATCTGATAAAAACCTTTAATCTTGAGGGTGTGGATGATCTTTAATAGAAAGTCCATCCGATTAGTAGGGAGAGATTCGGGAGGTAACACTCACTAGGACATAACTTTCTCCTTACTAAGATTCAGAGTAAACAATTGAAGGGTCCATTGACAGATCGTTAACAGATGGAGGGTCCCATGAGGCATGTTTTTTAGTTCTTGGTTTCCTGAACATAGAATTGGATGAGACACACAGAAAAGGCAGTGAAGGTGTATATTTATTGGAGGTGGAAAAGAAATATGTTCTACAGGGTAAAAATGGGCCGATAGACTAACAGCAGCCCCAGAGAAAAGCCTTTTGTATCCAACATTCCTGGATTGTCTTCCTCTTATAAGGTATTGGGACAGTCGTCTTATCAAAAATTTCCTTGGCTTGGTGCCAAAATTAAACTGCCCTGGAAAGATTCACTTGAATTCCTGCCAGATGTAAATGAAGGGTTGAAAATAGCACTTTTCTGATTGGTCCTGCACATGTGCAAGATTCAAATGAGGAATTGAAAATATCATTTTCTGATTGGTGCCATGTACAGCACTCCTGGAGCTGTGGAGTCATTTTGGATTCTATGTTCTGTGCATGTCCTCTGGCTTTTTAAAACATTTTTAAAAAATTTTATTTTAAAGAGAATAAAACCAAGCAAAATAAAATGGAATAAAGCCAATTAAAACAAAACAGTGTAAGTGACATAGCACATCACAGCAAGATAATAGGAAATCAACAATGGTTACCATAATGCCTCTTGTTGTCTTCAAAATAGCTGCACATACCTTCAGACATAGTAAAACTCAAACAAAACAGAACAGAATCAGTAAAAAAAAAACAATGAACACAATAAAGGATTTCAAAACAAGGTAATAGTAAATCCAAAATGGCTAACATAATATATCTTGTTATCTTTGAAGTAGCTGTCAATGCTATTGGATATAATAAAATCAAACAAGACAATACAGAATAAAACCCAACCCAAGAAAACAATGAAAATGATACAGGACTTCAAAATGACAATGGGGAATTAACAATGACTACTATCTTCAGAAGGTGATCCCCTGTAGGTGCTACATTGCGTATTGTTATCCTCAAAATAGATGATCAGACTATTAGCTTTAGGCCTGCAAAGTCAGTGAAACACTAAACACTACAAGCATAAATTGTATTTTACTTCAAGAGCTATCATCATGGTCTGTGTTTCTCTGGATCAACTGGTCACTTATGGTGGCGGTGCAGGGAGGGGATTGGTTTTTCTGGTCTCCCAGCCCATGTGCTGGAAGAAGCTGGTGTCTGGTTGTCCCCCAGTCAGCCCACGCATGGTGCTGACTGCAGGGAGAGCTTGCTTCTTGTTGACTTCTTGCTCTCCTTTCCCACAGTCCACAAATGGCGCCAACTCACAGGAAAGAGCTGGCATTTGTTTCTTCCCACAATGGCCCGCGCATGGCATCAACTCACAGGGAGGGCTTGCTTCTTCTTAACTTCTTGTTCTCCTCCCCCACAGTCTGCAAATGGAGTAGACTCCTCCTCTGGGTTTTATGACCTTTGACACATCTCATTCAGTTGTTTGTCTGGTTTACCCTACCCCTAATCTCCTACCTTAAGATGACTAGATAAGGAAAATGTGGAATATATTAAAATGAAATATTAGTCAGGCTTACCAAGGATCAAAGCACTTATGTATGCTATGATATGGATAAAAAAGGACACATACTATGTGATTCCATTCACATGAGATACTTAGAATAGGCAGATTCACAGAGATGTAAGTAGAATAATGGGTATCAGAAGTTGGGGGAACAGGAGATATGCGGAATTACTGTTTAATGGGAACAGAGTTTCTGTCTGAGATGAAAAATTCTGAAGATAGATGGTGATAATAATTACATAGGATGATTTTACTTAATGCCACTAAATTGTACACTTAAAATGGTTAAAAAGTTAAATTTTTTTCTTATGTACATTTTATGCATTAAAAAATTCAGAGAAGTTCATACTATTTTCCACTCTAGTATTCCTACATCTTTTTTTCTCTTTCTTTCTTCCTTTCTTTCCTTTTTCTTGTTTTTTATTTATTTTTATTTGTTTTTTATTTTTGAGACAGGATTTCACTATGCAGTTCCTGTTGGCCTTGGCTCACCCTGTAGCTCAGGCTGGTCTTGAACTTGCAACGATCCTCCTGCCTCAGCTCTTCAGTGCTGGGATTACAGGTGTGCATCACCATGCCTGGCACATTCCTACATTTTAACTGGATGTTCATGAGTATTTGCAGGAGGTAAGTTTGCAGAGTCAAGAACAGACATGCAGAGTTTGCATAGAATTTCAGCTAATGATTGCAAGAAGAAAGGAGCTGGGTGCAAAAGAAGTGAAGTAGGTGATACCTATATGTTAAAAACAGAATAGTTGATTTGGAGACTGAAATGTCTTTGAAGCGACTGCAACAGCCCTGGTTACAATTGCCAGGGAATGATCATGACATAGACAGAAAGAAGCTGGACAGAAGTGGGCAAAACCAGCTCTACGAAAGGATCAGAACCAGGGCCTTATCAGATGACACCCAGGTGAACATTCAGTGGCACCTGGGTAAGTAGGGGGAAGGCTGAGGTACTTTTTGTTTCCTCCTTCATTCAACAGGTATTTAACAAACATTGACTGAGTACCTTGCACCAGACTAGGTGTCTGAGATATATTCAAGATGACCACCAAGATCCTTACATTCACAAAGCACACTTTCTAGAAGGGGAACACTGAAAGTAGCGAGATGGTAGCTAGTGCTATATGACTTGAGGGAGATAACAGAACGAAGTCACAGAGTAAATAGCAAGGAGGAGGCAGAAGCTGTTTCTGATGTGATCCTCAGTACAATTCTAGGGGAGACCCAACATGGAGAAGGAGCCCAAGAGAGACACACTAGGCAGAAGGAACAGTGACTACAAGGGTCTGGAGGTGAACAGAAACCAAGTGCAATGGACACTATTTACTGGCATTATGCAAGAACTATAGTTGTCACTGAACTCAGGTTCAAGAGCCTATCACTTAGAAAGTCAATGTCCCGGAGACACATTTTGGGAAAAGTAAAGGGAGCTTTACTGAAGGTGCTAGCAACCTGGAAAGTGGGTGGGGGACCTGATGTCTCAAATTCCCTTCTTGAGTCCTTTGGGGAGCAGCAGAACATTTATATGAAGTTCAGTTTAGAGTCTACGTGCAGAAATCAGCATTTTCCCGAAAACTGAATCAGATGCGTGACATACAGCAGAGCAGGTTATCTTCTCCTGTTAGCATCTTCCTATCTTGAGGTGTGATATTAACCATTTTAAGCTGGTTCTTGTGGTCAACAGCCAGTTTTGAAAAACAAGTGAAATCAAAGGAATGCAAAGCAAAAGTCACGGTCTGAGAATGAGAAAGGGAAAAGGAATACAGGCAAGTTGGGACCACTGACAGCAATAGTGACGTCAGGTGAAAAGCACCACCTGGCTTCATGTGCAGGGCCAGAATGAAAACACAAAGACAAGTTAGGAGGTCGCTCCTGGAATCTAGGCAACAGATGATGGCAGTCTGGGGTACCGTGGTGCCATGTGAGGTAGAGAGAGAGAGGCAGATTTGAGATCTGTTTTGTAGAAAAGGCAGAATTTGAAGTTGGGTTGAGTGACGGCTTTGCAATGTGTCAGCCAAGCCAGGCTAAATTTCGTCCACCAGCGTTCCCTTCCCTGGATATTTCCAGTTAGGGTGGTGATCACAGAGCTGTTTTGGCCTGCAGTTGGTGGGGAAAGTGGGTGAGAGGGAAGAGGAGCCTGTGTGGTTTTTCTTACGGGTGGGAGTTTTTGTAGGACAGTAAGTTTTGTAGCTCACACGTGTTGTTGCGTTTCTGCTGCCTTGCCCCATGGGCGTGAAGCAGCAGCTGGACCTGCAGTTCCTCCACCCTTCCCTGGCTCCTCCTTCAGCTTCTCCCATACCTGGAACAGGTATGTGAGTACCTCTGTGAGGCAAGGCCCTGTTTCTGCCTCAGGACATCTACATTGTCAAGGTAGCGGGCAGCAAGGATACCCCAGGATTCCAGTGCCTTCTCGTAGGTCTCACTGTGTCTCTGCTCTCCCCCACCTATCAGCCCCCCTGAAGACATACCCTGTGGTCCTTACAAGATGTGAGCAGAGACTGTTCTCTGTGCTCTCAAAATCTGTCTGACAAACCTTTGCCCATGTAGATTTGGACTGACTGTGTTTCTCGGACAGAATCCTAACAGAGAGGGGTCGGAGTCTAGGGCTGCGAGAAAGTGGTACCTTGGACACTTTTTGACTTCAAGTACCAGGAGGGAGAAAGGCCAGGAGAGAGGGGATGACTTAGGCCATGGCCCGGCCTGCACTGGAATTTCTGCAAGTAGAATAGGGTAAAGAGTTGAGGATTGGCTAGTTTGAAAAATTTCAGACCATCTCTAACAATTGGCTACCCTGGTGAAGGACACCTTCCCTAGCCAAAAAAAATTTTTTAAGAAGTGGCAATATTATAATATACAGACAACTTAAAAATATTAACAACGTAGGGAGATGCTTTCTTTTCTCACAGGGAAATACTCAGGAATGGAATAGGGGGTTATATGGTAGTGGTATGTTTGCCTTTTTAAGAAACTGCCCAATCATATCTCCAAGTAGCAGCACCATTTCTCAGTACCACCATCAGCATCTGAGTACCTAGCTCTTTCTTCTGTGTACTCACTGACATTTGATATGGTCAATCTTTTCCGTTTTTTCCACTTTAATGGGTTAATGGTCAGGTTTAATTTAAATCATAAATGATGTTGAGTGCCTTTTCATGTGCCCTTTTGCCATCTATATATTTTCCTTGGGAAATGTCTATGCAAATCATTGCCCACTTAAAAAATGCTTTTCCTCATTATTGTGATTTTCTTTTCTTTTTTTTTTTTTGCGGCACCGGGGATCGAACTCACAACCTCGCACCTGCCAGACAGGCGCTTAAGCCACTGAGCCAAACCCCCGGTCCTTTTCCTCCTTATTGAGCTTTAAAAATTTTAAAAATATATTTTGAATACGAGTCTTTTATCAGATATATGTTTGGCAAATATTTTCTCCCAATCTATGGATTATTTTTTAAATAAACTGTTGTGCTGTTGTTGTTCTTGTTTTGAGACAGTCTCACTTTGTAGCCCAGGCTGGCCTTGAACTTGCAGCAATCCTTCTGCTTCAGCCTCTTGAGTGCTGGACTTACAGGAGTGTACCACCACGCTCAGCTTTAATAAAATTTTTTTAAAGAATAGATTTATATTTGCAGCAAGTTTGCAAAAAATAGTACAGAAATTCCCCAAATACCCTATGTTCAGTCTCCCCTATTCATAAAATATTATGTTATTACAATGCCCTCGTGAACAAATATTGATACAATGTGACAAACTGAAGTCTATATTTTATTCACATTTAATTAGTTTTTACCTAATGTCCTTTTTCTTTTGCAAGATGCTTTCCAGAATACCACATTGCATTTGGTCACACTGGTTCCTTAAACTCCTCTAAACTAAACTGTGACAATTTCTCAGGATTTCTTTGCTTTTGATGACTGTGGCAGTTTTGAGGAGTACTGTTCAGAAATGCTGTGGAATGCCCCTTGCTTTGGGATATATATATATATATATATATATATATATATATATATATACATATATATATATATTAACCATGGTTAGGCTTGGGTTATAATTTTTTTGGAGGAAGATCACAGGCAGTGTATTTTCTTGCTTATAGATATCGAATTGTTGAACAAATTACCTTTTTCTCCACTGAATTGCCTCTGTACTTTTGAGGAAGAGATGAAAAAGGAGAAAGAGGAAGAAGATTGTTCATTATGTACATATCTGTTTCTGGACTTTCTGCTCTGTTCCACTGGTCTATTTGTGAATCATTTGATGACGACAGTGTATCAGTCAGTGCTCACGACAGAAACAGATGTACCTTAAGATACATAAGTATTATCGTAAGGATTTATCAGGTAGGCTTACAATGACCACTTGCAGAGTCAGGTGTGGAAGAGTGCAAGGGTGTCTGAACCCCAGAGATCTGCAGGATCCAGTCAAACGTCAAAGGACTGGCACGCTCTGCTGTGCCCTATGCGAGTCCTGATCAGCTGGCTGGAGGGGCTGCCCAGGAGATGATGTCCAAGGTGAAGGTGGAAGGCTGGAGCTCCTCTGAAGAAACAGAAGCCAGCCTTCCTTCTTGGGGATTCCTGCTGCTTGGAGACCAATACCCACATCCATGGGACCAGTTCAATACATCAGGTGGGGGATTGTGTCCCTCCAAGGCAACCCGTGGAGACCCAGTTGTGCCTGGGGCAGATGTGGGGAGATTCTGGTGGGCCCACGGTGGTTGCGGGGTGCTGGGTGGTGTCTCATGGGTGTCTGGAG